>JAODLI010000813.1:42854-58133 GCA_027575585.1 Percopsis omiscomaycus | reverse complement strand
CTTTAAATGGGGTGGAGGAAAAATGTACAATGCACTTTTATTCACAAAAGTATCTGCTTGTCTAAAGAAAAATTCATTGGCTTTTGGGATAGTGTGCATGACCACTAGTGTCATCGGCACATGGTTTCCCTTGCTAAAACTAGAAATATGTGGGTCCTGTTTCTCTGTGTTGCCATGTTGCCATGTTGTATGTGGGCAAGAGATTTGTGGGCAAAGAAACACACCAATTCATAATGCTACCACCAGCCGAGCCATCAGATGACTATCATCTCTACTTGTAGGTGCTGGTGGGTATTTGCTATGGGGGGGGCAACAGAAAAAACCAGTTTTTATAGCCTAGCACACACACACACACACACACACACGCATAGTAAACAGGTTAGTCCTGGAGAGAGGCACAGATAGAAATTCACAGTGCTACAATCACTAAATAGATCTCTTCTGTCATGAAACTGCATGCCTTGGGGACAAAGCAAATCAAGTATAAGAGAGGCAAATCCCTTTTTAATGGGCCTTTAATGATGTTCTCATACCTCTCCATAGATCTTTGTGAAAGGGTGTGCGTGGGTGTGTGGGCAAGGGTAGGACAGGAACAACAGGAGCAGGCAGCATTGTTTCACTGTATTTATAGTATTCAGGCCTAAATACAAGCCCCGCTATATAGCATGGCTAGCATCAGAATGCATGTTGCAAAGGAACTTATAAATAAATAATGGAAAGTTAAATCGGATGAAAGCTAGTGAAGCGACTAGATTGTGATGTAGCGAATTGAGATTTATTTACACACGTTTGTGGCCTACTTAGAATAAAAAAATGTTCTTTGTAGCGTTAAACATAGAAGTAGTATACAGCTCAGTTTGCATGTTCAATCATATGGACTCATGGCACAACAAATAGCCTATTTGTGGTGTAACTATAGCCTTCTACTGCATTGTCTAAAAATGTTTTACTACACCTAAACTAGTGTAAATGTAGTAACCTTACTGAATGTAATCACATTTTAATCAATTTAATTAATTAGATTTAATCTAGTCTAGCTGTTAGGATCCGTGTGTGGTTGTGTGTTTTCTCTCTCTCTCCCCTACCCCGTTCTGCCAGTGTGTGATTGCAGGAGTCGAGTCAGCTGTGCGGGAGGCCGACCAGCAGCTACTTAAGAGCGAGGACTTCCTTCACTCGTCGCCGAAGCGTTGACCTAGTTACCGTCAGTACTAGTCCAAACTAGTATTGCCTTGTTCTGGAAAGAAATTTCTGATTACCTGTTTGTTTGATTTAGGAAGCTGCTGGTCGCGACTCCCGCGGACTCCACTCCTGCATCCCGCTGGCATCCGGCACTTCCCTGTACCACACCACGGATTACCTGGGACCGGCCCGTGGATATCGTTTGCCAATTTCAGGCCGTTTGGAATAAACCTTGTTAAACTTTATTTTTTTCTCCGCGTCTAAGCCTGCATTTGGGTTCAGCTACTAAACCTAACAATAGTTCTTACTTTTTACTTCGGTAGTGTCCCTAAAGAGTGGAAGATACCATGAGTTGCCTCAAGAATGTCCTTTTTATCTAACAGCTACAAGACTGAATGGTTGTTTTGAGTGCCACATTAAGATTGAAAACATTCAAAGTTGAAGTGATTGTGGAATACAAAGATCAAAGTAGACTAACCAGATCATATCTGAGGAGAATGTAGAGCAAGGCACAAATAATCTGTATTCTGAACACAAGTGAACTGCATTTCAAAATGTGTGCAGTCATCAACATATACAATCCAATGATTAGATGGTGCTTTTACCAAGAATCCAAGTGGTCTGTTTCACCCCGCAGTAGGTTCTTAGCTTCATCACATATGAGCAATGCTATGCGGTGGATTACAAGTCCAAGTTGTTATAACACTGCAATTCAACTTCAAGTAACAAAAGTTTTTTTTAAACTTTTTTTTACATTATAAGTAACTTATCTCCAGTGAGGCGTTCTTTTCTAAGGGTTCCTCTGGCAGGGTTTTGATACTGCCATTTTTTGCTCCATTAAGAATCAATGGAACAACAAAGGAGGACCCAGCGCTGGGGTCTTTCACATTGGCGTCCCCGGATTTGGCTTTTATCTCTGGGGAGGATAGCTCAACCGGCGCCGGAACTGCTCCGTTCTCCACGAATGGGGCCCGGGAACTCTGCGGCTGCAAGCAGCCATTGCCGTTCTGCGCGATTCTATAGATCGCTGTCATTTCTGTGATGTCCTCCTCTTCGTCCACCTCCTCGTCCTTGATCGCCCTGCGTAGGCTCTCCCTGGGCATCAGCGCCCTCCTCTGCTCCTCCTGCTGCCGCTGGGCCTCCGTCGGCTCGTGGCTCTCCACCCTCCGCGAAGAGCGGCAGAGAGCCTTGCGGAAGCCCCGTTTGAAGTTGTCCGACAGGAAGCCGTAGACGATGGGGTTGGCGCAGCTGTTGGCGTAGCAAAGCACGACGACAAAGTAGTAAATGCCGTGGTAGTCCGGCGGCAGGGATACCAACAGGTTGATGATGTTAAGGCCGTAGAAGGGCAGCCAGCAGAAGACGAAGACCGCCACCACGATCACCACCATGCGGGTGACCTTCCGCTCCGATTTCTTGCGCTTAGTCGAGGTAGCGTGGACCTTCTTCCCCGAACTGCGGACCTTGAAGACGATGAGCAGGTAGCAGAGGCAGATGATTAGCAGCGGGCAGAAGAATCCCACCGTGGAGGTGTAGATGATGAATGCCACTCGCCAGTTCTTGGTGGGCTCCGGCCAGGTTATGTTGCAGGTGCCCCCAGCCTTCTGGATGTTGGCGAAAATGACCACCGGCAGGACAACTAGAAAGGAAAGTGCCCACACCGTGCCGTTTACCAGTTTTGCCACTAGAGGGCGCCGCCACTTGCAGGAGCGAATGGGATGGACCACCGCTAAGTAGCGATCAACGCTCATCACCGTCAGGCAGAAAATGCTGGTGAACTGATTGATAGAGTCAACCGTCATGACCAGGCGGCACATGAAAGGTCCGAAGGGCCAGGACTGGAGGATGTTCTGAACAGCGAGGAAAGGCAGGCCTAGCATGAATAGCTCATCGGCTATGGCTAGGTTAAGGATGTAGATGTTGGTGACAGATTCCGTCTTGGAGTAGTGCAGCACAATGTGGATGACTAGAGTGTTGCCACCCAGCCCGATGATACAGACTATGATGTATATCAGAGTGATGAGCACGCCGGCCACAGTGAGACCCTGTGAGGAGTCTGGGTTGGTGGTGTTGGTGGAGTTGAACAGAGTCTCGTTCAAGATGGTGTCATTGAACACCAGCAGGTAAAGGGGAGGGCATGAGGAGTTGCTGTTCTCACACATTTCTGTCATCTCAAGGAAAGGGTTTGCAAAGTCGCCCATGGCTGTGCTGTTTACTTCTTCCACGTTGTGTTGGCCTCAGCTCCCGCTGTCCTTTGGAGGAAACACAAAGGTGTTATCAGAATGAAATTCATTTAATGAAACCTAATTTTCAAGGAGGTGAGAGATTCTTTAGGCATCAGAACCCTTCTCCACTTTAGGTCTCATCAACAAGTTTGCTCCTGAGGAAAAAATATTGATTTAACGTAAGTAGTTAAAATGTGCCAATCACAAAAACATCCACATAGTCTGCATTTCAGTAACGCATGAAAATACCACCAAGGTCATCCTCTTTACAGCGACAATCTATGTATTTTCACTGTAGGTGTAGGACAGTAAGAAAGAGGTATGTGATGAATTCTAAACCAAACAGGGCAGGGACTACATGGGCCGATGGAGGAACTTATACTCTTTAGTATACTATAACGTATACTATATTTATTGTAGTTCTGCCAATTCTCTCTGGTGGATGATACAATTCAGAACTGAATGAATGGGGATTATAGATTAAATCATATATCACCTCAACAAAAATAACAATAAAATGTATATGAAAACATAACTTCAAAGTGGATTTGCATAAGCATGAACCTGACGCAGTTTCGAGTAACAAAGCAAATGTACCTGACTGATAAGTCAGACAGATTCAACAGCATCTTGCACATACTGCACAGGGACTGCTGACACTAATGATTGACATTTCATTAGTCGACAGGCGCCTAACCCAACACGTACTGACTTACTGTGTGTGTACGTTTAATAAAAGTAGGGTTAAGAAAGCTCCTAGGCTTTATATGCGACCCGTACAGTATGTGTCTGTGGAGTCTCATGCTTGGTAAACATCCACCAGCGCTGACGTCCCTGGGACTGTGTTCTGGAACAAAGTAGCAGCTGTCACGCGGCCACCTTCTATTCACACACCGTGGCCTTCATTTGAACAAACAAAAAAAAAAAGAGAGAATAAAGAGTTTCTCTTCACTCCGTTTTCTTTTACGACAAATTAACGTAAGCGCATTCATTTTTTTTGCTTTGTCAAAACAAAATTACAAAAGTATGCCCTTTATAGATGGTGGTGCATCCATGGCAGGTTCTGCCAACATGGCTGGCAGAGCATTAACAAGCTTGTGGGCCTTAATTTTCCATCTGTAGAGCATCTTCTGTCGATAAAAATGTACATTTCTCAAAACATTCTCAGAGAGACGATTTTATGCACCTCTGAAACATTTTAATACCGTATTAACAGAGAACACATTTGTTGATTTTGTTAACCAGGTCCCTGAAGCACGATTTCATGCAGCAGATCTGAAATGTTGCTATCGGAAATACAACAGTGAGAATAGCACAGATGTGCCCTACGTGTAATATTGATTGTGTTCATCAAATAACCAAGGGTATTGTCACCTCAATAAAAGCAGCTCTAGTCAACAAATTGCCTTTAGCCTCAAAGCCTAGCAGGAATTCATTTTAAAGAGAAGCCTTCCGGATAAAACAACACAACCATGAAGCGAGATTGATGTCTTAATGTGACATTTAAAATTCCATGTTTTACTTTGTGTGTCTAACTCCCATTAGTCATTTCTCAATATCTTCACATTCTTGTGACTGTCAACATTTTAGACTATGTATTATGGAGCTCAGAATTGGAACCTATGAGATGGAATAGCCTCCAATACTGACATCAGTAACATAAATCACACAAAAACAAATAAAAGGAACACATGGCAGGGCAATGTGCGGATTATCTACTTTCAGCTCCTTTCTTCTAAACTCCACTTGCCTTCTCTTCCTTTGTGAAGCACAAAGGAAGGAGACTGCACCATTTCAGCAATGTTGTTAAAATGGTTAAGGTTAAACCTGATTTGAGCATACACTAGAGCTGGATGTAACTCAGGAGAATATTGCAATCCAATTAACACCACTGAATAGAAATGTGTCAGTAAGCATAATAGCCTACCAATCCGTTTCTTAAAAGTGAAATGTATTAATCAAGCTCTGCATCTAGGTCATTTATCTCAAACAAATTACCTCCCCATTTTTGTCACTCCTTCTTCTGCCTCATTAATCCTTCCCTCCATACTAAGTAGCCCAAGACCTGTAAGGTCAATGCTTCTTAAACCTTTCTCACTGCGGGAAATTGATTTGCTATGCAATTAGGAGTTCTAAATTCCTCTTTCTATATTTATCTAGCTTCTTTCCAACAAAGGACGGCTCAATGTCTTTGAAATTGAGCTTACAGGAATATAATGAAGGGACTATATTAACAAAAGTTCAAGTCTAAATAACAGTCGGGCTCATATACCCCCGGCAGATCTACAGTATAAAATGGTAATGAGCACCATTACTTTTTCCCACATGCCTCTGTTTTCATCCTTTCCTGTAGAAAAAGTTGTGATTGACAGACATAGAAACTGCTGATGCACATAAAACGACGATTTAAGAGGTCTATGACAATGGCCTGCATTCATTATGAATAGGGCCACTCACTGAAGTTGAGAACCACTTACTAAACTGCAAGAGCACAGGAGTAGCCTATTCTTTCTTCTGTCTATATGCCTAGGTCACAGATGACCAAATGACCAAATAGTATTTTGTATAAGCAAATGTTTTCCCCTTGCACTTTCACACATTTTTTGCGTGAATGTACCTGCACTTTACACATTCAAACAACTGCTGTATCTTGAGAGCGATAAAGCAATATGAGTAGGAAAAGGTCTTCGGTAAGGGCTTTGTTTCAGGTGAAACAACTGTACAGCTATCAGTACTGCTGAAGGTGAAAGTGGCCTTATCTAAAACCTGATTGTGAATGAAGTGTGACTGTGTTTTTGCTGGCAGACAAAAACAAATTATCATTGCTAAGATTGTGAAGTGAATTTCCACTGTTAAAATTTGATGTTCCTGAACAAGTTAATCAAGCTTAAACAGCACAGATAAATATTATGAATCTTTCCTTTACTATTCCATTAATGCTGAAACACATTTGCCCTGCACGGTTTTCATTTCTTTTGCTTACACATTCAGAAAGACTTCTGGCACATAATATGAGATGTGCAGACACATAAGAAAATGGCAACTGAGGGCATTGTTTTAAATAATATAGTGTCAATCTTATATTGAAACCAATCTAATCTTGAGCAAGAGAGCAGTGACTCCAAGTATTAGGTCCCTCTTTTCAATTACCTCTTGAGTAATGAACAAAATAATGAAAACACATGCGCATGTTGAAGGATTTTCCATCGTCTCTCACCTCCCTGTTTTTCTTTTCGTTACTGGGTATATGACTTAAGCTAGTTCTTCATTTCAAAGTCATATTCCTTTTCTGAACCGACATGGTTGTTAAAGATTGCGGAAGCTGTCCAATATGATAACTATTTATAGCGGAGGGGTAACCGGAATGTCATCGGCTGAGTCACTGCTTAAGCTTAATCTTGACAAGGGTGAAGTGGTAGTGGATCAACGCCAGAAAACTGGCAATGTGTACACTTGAGGCTATACATCAGTGATCAGCGACCGAAGTTTGACACTTTCTGTACCAGACTGCTGATACTTGTATGAGTTTTTAACAGCTATGACTTGAGGTCTGACTTTCCACACCTGTGTATGACCCCGTGGCCTCAGTCTGTCAGTATAGAATCATGCAGAAGATAACAGAATTGAGAATGGATGCATGCAGTTATTAATAGAGCAGAGGTTAATGTGAATTTCAGCACAACAGAGAAAATATTATTTATAAGACAAAAACCTATAAATAAGCTTTAACATGCCGACACTTGTGCCAACACAAACGAGCAGGCAGGCAAGCAGGTATCTTTAAAAAGAAAAAGCATTAGCTGGGCTAACATTTGTTTTCCATCTGAAATAAGGCTGTATTGGGTTTAACACAATGCACTGCCATCCACTGATGCACCACCACTGGCCACAGCCTCACAAAGGTCAGCGCCTCAACATCTCTGCAAAGCTGCACTTGAAAGGTGCACTGTGTTTCAACGGGAGCCTCATCTTCAGGATTTGCGAGAACCCCGGCCAATCATTTGGCAGACTTTCTCTATCGCAGTGTTCTGAAATCTAATACTAAATTCTTGAGTCATCACTGTACCTCATATTCAATGATTGGATGGGCCCTTTATACCCGGAATTAGGACCTATTTATTGGATGACCTTTATTTATAAAGCCGTTCTGGCCTTGCTTCTATTATATTTATGTATCTAGATGTATAGTTTGACATCCCAAGGTACAGTGAACAGAGAGTATCTGTTCTGTTCTCTGTATACCTGAGGCTTAAACTGAATTAAGTGAAAAATAATTTATGGTAGCTGTGCTTCTGCTTTGAACAAACAAATTACTCTTGGTGATTTTAAAGAGACTTTGACGATAATGACCATGTCACTGAAATGTGTTGTTTTAATCATAATTTATATTATTTTATAGTTATTTTTTGTGATGTGTACTGTTGTATTTTGTATTGTGCTGAGATGTGTTGTCCTGTGTCTGTTTGCAAACTTGTCACTGCTGTCTGAGCCAGGTCACACACTGAATCCAGGTAAGTTATTGCTGTAAACATTGGGAATTAGTATAGAACCTTGATTATATATTAACAGTAATGTTATTCAGTTAAAAATGATTTATTGATGTTTTTTAGTGTCATAGGACATAACTATAAACAAACTACTGCAAAGGTCTTGGTCACTGAGGCCTACTACCTCTATTATGGCAATGCGGTGCCATAATTAATGGTTTAAACACTTTAACTGGTTTTGTATTAAATCCAAAATTAACCAAGAAGATGATAATATGTAATAAATTCCACAAAATCTTAACAGGAAGGAATAATGGACAATATTTTTTTTAGCAATGAACATATTAAGACTAATGTATTTTTAAAGTAGGCTACGTCGTAGATTCATAAAAGGATCTGACATGAGCACCAACATCAGCAGAAGGCCTAGGGGATTTGTCGATGTAGACACAACACTGCAGGACTGTAGACAACAGCATCACCTCCAACATAGGTCCACTGACCATAACGGTGGTAGTGAATATGCTATCACTTTTTTGCACTTTCAAAAACATTGCCATGGGTGTATTTTACGGTATTTGACCGTCACCGAACTGTGCTATGCACAGTGTCCACAGTGGCATGTGAAGATAATATAGTGCAACATAGCCCATATAGTGCAACATAGCCTTTGCTTTAACAGCTATCTCATGATATTGTCCAGCGTGATGCAGCATTTAAACCAAACCCATTTAGTTTTATAGTAGTATATAGAAGTGAGAACAAATTTCAGGGTAATAAGGATAGCTGTTTGAATACTGTATCTTCTCAGCTATTTATGAATCTTGATGCAGCGAATGAACGTCTACCCATGTGCCAAACCTTTTAATCTGATTTTAAGTTCTAGCTTTTTGTGGGGAAGAGAATGGAATTTATAAAAACGCAGTGGTTGTATTTTAATATTTAAAAATACAATATGAAGAAACTATTCTTCCTTGTTCTGCAGGATTAGTTAACATATATGTGAATAAATAAGCTTTTAGCAATGCTTTTAGAGAATAATTTGTAGTACAGTAGCTACCACAAATTCGGATTGTGCCCCTCCAGACTCTTGATCTAGTTGAAAAGCAAAATAAAATGAGTCTCTTCTTGGGTAGAGTTTTATTCGATACAGTAGGCCTACACTTCTTACCTCTGTAGACATAGGGGTGTCCTTGCGAGTAAAATTGTTAAATATCCATTGTATAAAGATATTGATTCAAGCAATGCAACTATTACTTCTAATCCGAATGCGTCAATGCCTATTTTTTAGGCTATAAAGTGACAAATGCTGCTAAATGGCTGCACTGCCGTCGTTAAGTTTTCTCTCACATCACATCATTTCTGTTCAGGACGTGCAACACACGCACAAAAAATGAGTGCATGAGCGAAATCTTTTTGCACTCTTCTTTAAAAGAAGCATTTTATAGATTGATGCACCTTCCTCATTATAACAAAATAACTGAAACTGGAACTACTGGAACTATACAAAATAATCCAATTTAGTCCCAGCCAGGAACCTTAAACATAGCCTACTAAATATGTATTCATATTGAACTTACCCGCCACGGTAGCCTACTTTCTCAAACGATGATCTTTCAGTCAAGAGATTGGAAATATACCTATTTGTGAGAGAAAACGCGTCAAGCTACAGAAGAGCTCAAATCAGCTCATGTAGACTACTTCACACACAAAAGGGGTTCCCTTATTAAAAAACATTTTCAACGACACGTTTTATCACTCCGCGCGCTGTGGGACTTTTCCCCCACCTGTTCCCGGTCTGAGTGCTGGTGCACTGAAGCTGCCAGCATAACATTACTGCCCGCACACCCTCTTTCTTGTAACTAGGTAACGGCTCTCCTGCCTGTAGACGCCCTGGAGAGACAAGCAGGAGGTCTTAAAATAATAAATCGCAGCCTTTGCTGTGTGCGCGCGTCTGTGCTCGACACCCACGACGACACCGCGTTTTCGATTCGATGTTGCCAACTCACTGTCTATAGCCTACTGACTATGTGTCCCTTTTTGTGGGATTATGTTGTCATCAACCTTGTAAATAACAAATAAATGCAAATTTCAGATAACGGTTATTTTCAAAGTAGCCTACTGTGGGCTATGCAACAAATTAGGTACACAAGTCTACTGAAAACATAAAAATTGGGTGTATTGAAGTAGTCTAAATTTAATTAACTTTAAATTAACAATGTTTCGTTGTAAAAATACTAGAACGAGGCATACACATTTCAGTAGAAATTCTAAATTAAAATAGCTGAGCTGTATACTGACACCTACTGGCTTTGATGCAGATGAGCTAAAGCTAACTTAACCTTACCGTAAACAGGGCGGTCTCCATAGCATAGTGTTCTTATCTTAAGAAATTCAAAAGGCAGGGAGAGGAGATCAAGACACTAAGAGATCAAGACTTTTGTCTTCAAAAAAATTTCAATATTTTATAGGATGATGACAATTCTGACATTTTGGTCAGTAACATTGGGTTATCCGTTAGTGAAGAGGTTTTCGGTATCATTGCCAATTGGGTAATATTGGGGCTCATTGAAATTCTTCCAACAGAAGTAGCAGTGTCATTGGTTGTTTAACTGCCCCTGTTGCCACGACTACTTCATTCTGTTGAAGGGTTGATTGGCATCATGGGCGTTGTATAGCATATGTGTCTCCTGGGGGTGGTCTTTTGAGATGTTTATGGTAGAGCCGATGCTTACGACAATAGTGACCAATAGAGTCAATAGGGGACAAATCAATAGTCCATTATTTGCTTTAGAGGTAGTAGGTCTGTCCCTGAAAGATCTTTCACATACTGTCAAATACTGTAGATTCCCACACAGTTCCAAACCTTCGTTTTTTCCCCCACAAGACTCCAAATGACAGCCATAGCCATCATTACAATGTTCATGACAACTGTCAAGATCCTCCCATCTGTTCCAACTGGATGCATGTGGCCATACTTGCTGCCAGATTTGTTCCACAGACCGTATACATTTCATATTATTTAATGTCTGTTGGCAGTATTTGAACCATAAAATTATCACATTATTATGTTCTAATATAATATAATATATAATATATAATATATAATATATAATATATAATATAATGTTGAACTATGTTTTCTGCTTTATGTAAATAACAGACTGTATTGCATTTGGAACACCTTCCTAATTTTGTGTTTCCCCCAGCCTCAGTTTACCAGGCAGTGACTCATTCAGGTGTTAAATGTGGTCAATAAAATCAAATCTCTTTAGTGCCTTGATGGCAATATTCAAAACCCTTTATTGCAATTTGATTATTTATAGAAGGCACTTACAGGTTTGAGTTCCAATCTTCAAGATGCATGTGTGTGCATGATTTTCAATCCATAATTATTTAAGAAATCTTAATTTAAACTCTAGAACAGCTTTTCCAACTGTAGGTTTCCCATTCATCAACAAGAGGTTATTTCATGAACTATCAACGGCAGGACTTTACCAAAGGTAAATATTGCTTTCATAATAGAAATGTAAAAGTCATTAACTTAATTGCGATGACACACTATAACAATCTTCCAATTCCTTTGGTGAACAAGGTCCTCCTGTAAAATGTTGTAACTTAACCGCCGAAACCTTTGGCCAGACACTGTGGTTGAGTGAAGAAACAGCATCTGCAAACTAAACTTGTAGAACAATTATTGTTTGTGTGTCTTTATACCTACAGTTGATTAAAAGTAATTGGTGGTACAGTACTAAAATAAGCAACAAGTTATTATTATTTTCATGGTTATTGTTTTCCCTCGTACAGTAGTTGGTATAATATGGTAAAGTAGTACACTCAAAGAGAGATTGACATACTGGGATCGTACAGTAAGAGTCCATATTTAATGAAAACATCCTGTGGACTGACGATTTAAATGATCTAGCATCCTGCAGTGAAAAGCATAATTCAGTAGCTAATTTGTTCTGCAAAGATGAGTCAGGTGCAGTAAGTAGGTGGTATCTTTTCATTCTCATACACATATTAACAATGTATTGAGGAATGCAAGCACACAATAAACATGTATTTTATTACCACGCACATATACACAAGACATTCATTCATTTAGCCTTATTCCAGTTCAATAATAATAATTATAATTAATTATTCAAGTCAATTAATTGAATCATTTTTGGCCCACGTTAAGGCTCAACTTCTCTAACTGAAGATATAAAACAACCTGGCAAAATTCCTACCACCTCCAAAAATAAGCATTTAGCATTTGAGAAAGTCTTGGCTTTGTCTGGCGAGCAGATGGGTCAAGGATGCTGCCAGACCTTTACAGAAAAATTATATTATTGAAAAACAAAACCAAAACATTGCATAACCCAGACCCCTGCTGTCTCACATGGGCAGACCAGGGTATGAAGAAAACAACATCTGTACAGTCCATACATCCACAATGACTTAATTGTGGTGGACGTGTGATCGTGGGCATGTGTTTTATAAGTGCACACGTTGTTCACCTTGTTCGATTGCTTCATTTCGTTCAATATTTTTGTCACGTCAACGCTCAAATTGAAATTAATAATCTTAACACTGCTGTCATCGTGTGCGTCTGATGAAAACCTATCAGCAGTGAAAGCCTGCATCTTTCTTTTCCAGCAGGATAATACGAGGAGCCTGGCTTCAGACACAACAGAGTTTCCTAATGAACTTCTGTTGGTTGAGATAAAACACTCTGCTCAGAGTACAGCTCTATTACTGTACCTGCCAAATCAAAACAGCTATGAGAGGGACTGCTGTCTGGTATCAGAAAAAAGGGGACGACACATAACCAGAATCAAAAGGCATCCCTTAGGTTGGTTTCTTGTACACCTTGTGTAGATTTGAAGTAAGTACATTTCATAGTTTGGAGATCTTCACTTCCTGATGAAATATGCTCTTAGATGTCCACATGCTGGACTTAATTATTCACTTTCATCAAACCTTTGACTCTGTAGCTTACCCTACCTCGATATTATAACCTCATGCTGACATTAAACATAAAATAATCCATTGTTTGTGGACCGGACGTGGATAAATAATTGCAATGCACTGACTTCTATTGTTTCCCAGAAATATACTTCTAGTGTGTCTACAAAGCTGATCACTGTCTCTACTGTGTTCTCTCAAGTTACTCCAGCTTGCATCATTTTTGTAAATATCATATAAAGGTGAAGTAAGTGATTCTGATCTAATACACTTTTTGTCAAATTCAGGGAATATCTCCTCATGTTCCATTAGCTGTCTGTTCTGTGTGTGTACTGGAAACAAATCCAGCGTTCATACACAGCCAATCCGGTGTTCCTATACCGCCCTGGCTCTGTAAATGGAAAACAAAGTGGTGCAGTCTGCACAACACTATTCCAGGAATATTTATGGGATCACTGACTCCCTATATCTCCCTATATCTTTTTATGGAGTTAGGAGAAAAACAAATTGTTCCTTTGGACACAGTGACTACAAAAGCTACTGGATAAATTTAGTGGCAGTATATAGACAGAGGTAAGGTACATGTAAAACCAACTTTTCTACAATAATACATACAATATACTTAAATTGAGGCAAGGAAGCTATAGGGTCATGGGTTTATCAAACCAAGTTACAGTATCCAAGTAATAGTATCCAACCCAAGTTCTCCCTTTTGTCGTGTGTACCTTTTCTCTCATTTGGTCTGCAATGTCTTTGTGTTTAGGTTCAATGCTTAATCGCCAGAATGTAATCGTTCTACTGTCAGGAACTCTAAAACCTTGTGTGGGAGTGTGGGCGTGGTTTGGCTCTGATGCGTGTGAGGGGGAACGTGTGGGGGCGTGGTTTACGGGACTGGGGGACAGGTGTGGGCAGTTAGTAATCACCTGTCCCTCTTTTAAACAGTAAGTGAGCACAGCTGGGGAGGGAGGCTCGGGATAGAGCCAACACACAGAGAGCAACCTTGCGGGAGCTCTCGGGGACGTAGGCAAGACAGGCAGTGCATAAACCCTGTAACTACTACATGTATACCGGGCAGTGTTAAGACCCGGGGGTGGAAATTGTATGAATAAAGCCGTGCCAACACACGGATAACCCAACAACCAGTGTGGACAGTGAGTGTGTGCCACACCTTGTAAGTGTTTTCATCACAACCATGGATCTATAATCAATGTGACTATGGAGATGTGTTGTACATTGAATGGCAGTGTATGGCCTTTTGCTTGATGTCTTGAATGTCTCTAAGTGATTAGTCAATAGCCACTAAATATACTAGCTCACACATACACACACACTTACTCGCACATGCAACAATATTACCACTTAAATTCTCAGTTACCATGACTTGCAGTTGATATTGACATTTCTAGTGACCCATCTATGTAATCATTTGGGCAAAGGCATGTTCAAATACAATGTTTGCATTTGCATTTACATGTTTGCAGTGTAAATCAATACATCACTGATAAATATCATCTCCTTTTACATCTAAGCAAAATGTATAACAAGTTATATGTCACGATTGGCGTGCACATGGCTCATGCATGCTCCGTGCCTCCCGTCCTGGCTGCGCACCTGCGGGGGATTAGCCCCACGCAGGTGCACCTCCTTAGTTTAATTTTGGACACTATTTTAGTTGCACCAACAGCACTAGGTGCTGCCCTGTACCTTGTGGTTTTCTTTATTAAATCACACTTTATGCGTTCACTGCTGTCCTGTCTGCCTGCGTTTTCCTCTGGCTCGCGCTTACACTCGCCACCCCACTATACGCATCGTTACATTATATCATTTTCTGATATAGACCTATTAGACTATCGTGGAAAGTTTTTGCCCAGGAGCTGTGGGCATTTAGAATAAACTCACTTCTAATTTGCAGTCTTTTGTATTATGCATCAATTTAGCAAACCTTTGCACGTAAAAGAGAATATCCGCACATGTACATTTTCTTAAAAAAGATAACAAATATGGTTAGTAGTACTACAAACTGAGGCTTTATGAGGCTTACGGGTCATATTCACAAATATTCAAGGATAAATATTCAAGGACAAATACTGAATTCCAGGAACTGTAATTACAGTAAGTTAAACACAACTTATTTAAAGATTAATAGAATAACATGGTGGCAACATCTGGTTATGATACACAATTGCACTCTTTTCAAATTTGTGTGCCAGTATATTTCAGTTGTATCAGCAAATCCAGGGGGTTTGGTTCTGTTGGTTTCACTAGTAACATTCGGTAAGACCAATTACAATAATAATCTTATTTAAAATGTATTATTTTACCATTTAAAAAAGTCCTATGTAGCTAAACTAAGTGCACGTTCAAGAAAGTGGAGCGGCATGAACGATACACGATAGTCAAAATTTTACAAGTGGTTAAAAAAGCAGGCTTTTTGTGTA
>JAODLI010000813.1:0-39444 GCA_027575585.1 Percopsis omiscomaycus | reverse complement strand
GTGAAAAACTTATTGTATTAGTATATTGTATGTAAATGACAAATAGCATCCAGCTAAGTGTAAGCATGTGTGTGTGTAAGCGTGACATGTTACCGTCTGAGGGTAAGACAGTGGCCTCAGTCTGTCATAGTCCTCTTGTCCAGCTGTATCCCATAAGCCCAAATTGACTGGTTTACTGTCCACCATTACATTGGCGGAGTAGTTATCAAACCTGCGGGAACAAGCATGAACAATGCAGGTCAAATGAGCGGAAAAGGAATCCCACATAACACAGATTGCACACTAGCAATAATATGTCTGTCTACTCCAGATTCATCAAGCCTTTCCATTTGCAGTTCTGATGGCTTTATAATCTGGTGTCTAGGTGGGACAAAATACATTAGTGGGAGAGAATATAAAGACATAAATAGTGTAGAAACACCTCCACTGACATAGCTGTTCGGATTTGAATTGGAAAGACATATTTAATCGCCAAAATTACACAATAGAAAGTGCTATCTTTAATCTTGTATCTGTAATATTAGTTAAAACTACTTGTAAGAGTTAACATTTTGACTGAACAACCGTAGTAGTTATCGATTCATATATATACAGATATTTTATAAGTAAATATCACGTGGCTATCTCGTTGTTTGTGTGTTTGTAGATGTAGAATAGCACTCACACAGTGGGGATGTACTCCCCAGGAAAGGCATTGGTTGTGTAGCTGATGAGCAGACAAGTCTTTCCCACAGCACTGAAACACAAGATTGGCCAATCAGTCATGTGCCAACACACGCACGTGTACACACACACGCGCGCGTGCGCACAAACACACAGTCCCTTAATGTCACCATTGAGAGGGCCTTCAAAATGTTCCGATTGTTATTGCAGGGAAATAGCTGTAATACAAAATGTCCTGATTATGTTGCTTTTCCACGACACTGCGTCGTTGCTGTTTTGGGTAGGACATCTCTCTAGAATCAGTCCAAAATGAAGAGCGAACTTCCCACTGCTGAATAAACCCTGTAACGCATGTACAGGCACGAGTACTGGAATGTTGGGCTGAGGAGTCCCATACCTGCAGCGTTTGTTTTGTGCAAGGTTGGAACGTGGGCCTCGAGGCTAAATAAAGCCTATACTTATATTTTATAGGTTCAAAACCCAAGACCAAAGCAATTGGCCTATCCAGCCTTAACGGGACACAAACGTTGAGGTATAATACTGAATTGCATAATATTATATCAACATTTAATGTATGGTTAAACCCTAAACAAAGTTTAAGACCAAGTTTTCATTTGGAAAACCCAGCTCTGTGTGGGGGAGCAGAATAGTCTAGCGGTTATGGCTTCGATCTTGGCCATGCCTGACCTACCTGTACGCATCCTTGAGAAGATGCCTAAGCCCCACTTGCTCCCTCATACAATAACGTGTTCTCACTGTGGGTTGCTTTGGATAAAAGCCAATACCTCGGCTCAGTATTGTGTCATTGACATCTCCTGTGGTGGACCTGTTGTCCAACTGACACCTTTTCCATGATTGGTTACTTTTTGAATGCATGCAGTGTGAAAATGTTCATCTGAGCACTGCTCATTTTCTACCCAGTACAGAGAAGGGGAAACATTGAAATAAAACACGTTTCTAAGAAATGGAACTGAACTGAAACTCTTTGTTTACTGTGTGTACTTCAGACCCTTAAATTATGAACATACATTCTGTTGAAAATACTATACTTACAGTTATACATCTCGTTGATATAAAGCATTATCTACATGATCTGTTGTCCACGGATGGAGCTATGAGTCACATACAGTACAAACCATGCAGCTCTGAGTCAAAGTATGAGAACCCCCCCCCCCTGCTCCTGTGCCTCCTACACTCCACCTGCTCCTCAGGCGTCCTTGTCACCCTTTCCATTTCGCTCTGTCTTTCTATTTCTCCCTCCCTCTCTCTCTCTCTGCTTGTACGCGGGCCGAGTAAAAACCACCTGACAAACAGTGCACCAACTCCTGTAACGTGTGCGCATAGCACTGTGAATACAACGCTGATACAAAATGATTGTAGCGTAGCTTAGCATATGTTAGCATATCATGTACTATCGTATCATATTGTACCGTAGATTATCTTATGTATTAAGTATTTGCTTGTCGTGCTGTAGCATACTATACTGCATCTTAGCATAATTAGCATAATTGTCATGGATGCTGTGCATACAGTATGTGTTTCGGGGAAATGCAGCGCTGCAGTTTTGTTCTTTAACTAACAAGGAAGTGTGTTATTTGTCGTGGAGCAATGACACACACATACACACACACACACACACACACACACAGAGGAGGTTAATAGTGCACTGGATTGTAAGGTAAATGAATTGTATTTCTGCTAAAAGTAAGGGACATGAGAATGAGATGAAAGAACTGTGTGCACAGGCTGCAGTGGGCGTTGCCGTGTTTATGCGGTCTGTGCGTGTGCACGCACACACACAGAGAAAAGGTGTGTCAGATGTGACATTCAAGCACTTGAGTCATCTGTTAATTTGAACTCAATTATTTCTTTTTAGTTTTGGGCCCTACTCTCGACATCTCCACTGGCCCTCCGCTGGTCTGCCCGCAGAGTGCTGCCCACGCTAAAGGGCAACTCTCTGTGGGTGCTTCATTCCCTCTGACTGAAAAAAGGCACACACTAAAGATTCAGAGATACAGTACAGGTCCATTTTTACAAAGCACAAGCCAAGCCAAAGCTTGTACTACTAAATAGCATGTTAAATTAATGCGACAACATTTTTCATCCCAATACCGATATATTGATATTTGTGAGAGAGAAAAAAATCAGATGATGACATATCACTGATATCAGTCGTTGACATATACTAAATGGTTAACATTTGATGTCTTTCTTAAAATAAACCAACTATTATCTAACTATTAGACGCATGATACAGCTTTTCAACCATTCAGTCGATACATGTTCTATCATGTCACTGTTTATTATCCACAGTGCATCTGTGGATAATATACAGTGACATGATAGAACACTAACAACTCACACTAACAACTAAGTTAGTTCATTGAACAATTTCATTGTGGGTGAGCCCAGTGTTCATGTTTCATTTTGCCATATGTTCTCCACGATTATATTCCACGAGCACACAGCACACAGTAATTATGGTCTCATTTGGTTTCCTTTTTCAATGTTCGAGCTTGTGCTTTGAGTGGCGGAGGAAATGGCGGGACCCGGCCATCTACTTTAGAAGTAGAACTTTGATGTGCCACCAGAGGATGCAACCAGAGACCACGCTGGCCTAATGCCTGCTAATATGCTAAAAACAATGTTGCGTTTATACAAAGGACGACAAACTCACTTCTCCTCTTCTCAAGACAATGATATGATTGATTTTAATGACAGAAAGTGACCATAGTAAATGGTTCAGCACCAGCTGAGATGTGAGTGACTGTTAAGAGTCAAAACTTCAAAAGCTGATGGCTTAACCCCACCCATTCCTCAGACGTCCTCGTGGAATTCAATTACATCAAAAGGCAGAAGACAACAGGAACACTGGTTAACCCACAATGAGCATACTGGTGTTAGTGTCAGTATCCTGTGATCAAGTGCTATGTATCCGTACACACCCCGGAATATCAAAAGTATCAAAATATAATTCAGGTGCAGAATCTAGACACTGTATGTTATGTAACACACAATAGACATGATCAAGCATGTCCCTTCTCTCTAGCAGTGTTATCTTCCTGTACTGTTAAAATGTTTGTTTGTAGCCCTAAATCTAAGTTGCACAAATGTGTATTTTTATTGTTGTATTGTATTGTGACCAGGGCCCCGCTGAGAAAGGGGGACGGTTTTTAGTTGTGTTTCTCAGTATAATTATGTGAGGAAGTAGCAGTGAGAAATGTGGGGTTTTGTGCATGAATCAAGTGCACCAATCAAAGAGGAACTGAACCTAAGTTTAAAAAGGAACTAGAGGAACTCACACTAACAAAATTGAATAAAACTGAAATAGAAGACTTACTTCCTAGCAGCTGTTTGTACATTAATTACATATTATACAAAAATAAAAATAAGATAAATAGTTCCTGAACACTGTTGGCAACATCTCAATCAATTCCACTCAACAAACTCAGCACCCATTTTGTCTTCAATTTGATTTACAATTTTACATCTTACAAAACTGTCTCACTTAGTTAATGACAATATTCTTATATTAATGACAATAATTTTTCTACTAAAAAGACATGGACAAAGTAGGACATTCATATCCTTTATGAAATAATATCTAACTTTTAACAGTCATAGAAAGAAGGCATTGCATCACTAAAAAGCCACGGAAATGTAAAGGGCAAGGCCCTTTTCATGCTCAGGCGGTGTTTAGATCATTAATAACCCAGTAACAGCCGCATTTTATAGTATTTCTTAACTTCCAAGATAATAAAACAACAGCAGCTGCAGAAAAAAGAAGATAAGACCATGTTTAAAAATAAATTCAGGTTACAAACACCCAGCATCCACCATAATATAAAATGTATCCCCGACTGTATTGAAACGTGACTTATTCTTGTGTACAAAACTTACCCATCTCCCACCACCACGCATTTGATGGCCTGCATTATACAAAGTCAAGAAACTGATTTAAAGTACGAAAATGACGATGATGAGACTCGATAAACTGTAAACTTCTTTACTTCTGTCTTGTCAGATATCCGCCAGTGGCTTGTGCGCGTACTTCCCTCCAGTAGCGCGCCTGACAGGCAGTAGCCTACAGCAGCCTATAGGTATAGGAAGTAAGCTATCTGCTTTAACCTGGTAGAATTTCATAACAATGCTTAACGTTTTTTATTTATTTACGTGAAAACCGTATCTGCAACAAGGACAGTCATATATTCCTAATATTTAGTTGTTGTTTTTTTAGGCGACGTTATTTGGGGATTAGGACAAACGTGCCTGTTTGCATATTATACCCCGTACACTAGGTGGTGACAAATATGAACGAAAGGCTCAATTTAGTTATATGTTTGCTTGAAAGAAGTAGTTGTAATTGGTTCAAATATGTAGTTAAATGGAAGCTCTTGCAGAATGTATCCTATCCATCCAGTGCTGTGGTTTCTGTTTGAAGACATTAGCAATGCATGTGCTTTCTGGCAGACCAATGGAGAGTCAACATTAGAGTTATTTTTGTGAATGTAGGCTACTGTGTTATAAAGTATTTCTCAAAGAATGTCTTCCACATAATAGTCTACTGTATATTCAGCTGTCAACCCAACGATTAATATTGATATTTCATCTGCCAATTATATATGTAGGCCTAACTCGTTATTTATTGATTTATTTTTTAGTTACATAGAGATCTCTTGTCAAGTAAATTATTAGCAGTTTTAATTATTAACATTTACTTTTGCTTTTCTGTACATGGCAGTGACTGAAAGCACAATTTTTTATTTATAACAATGGTGATAATTAAAAAATAAAACATCCTAAAATCCCAAAGAAAGTGCTTTTGTCAAGAAATAAATGAAATAAAATAGTCTCTCTGTCTTTTAATCTGTCTCATAATCTTATAATTAATTCCTCTCTTCATCTCCCTCCATCTCGTCCTAGTAGACTACACACCTGACACATATGCATCAGCATCCAATAGGTTGTAGGCCTAATCTTATGAGAAAATATCTTTGAGTAACTAGTTGAGAACCAGCATGTACATCAGTGTATATAACAGATATTTGCTTGTGACAATTCCGCCCCCCTCCCCTTTTGTTTCATTCTGACATATGTTTCCTGCACTTCCTTTGCCGAACTATACTGTTCACCATCAACATGGCCTGCCGGAGAAAAGACAGCTTTCTTTATGGAAAAGGTAAGATTTTTTTTACTACAGATTGTTTAGATATTGGACATTAATATTTCAAGCAGCTTCACTTACAGTAACTGACAACTGACATCAAACGTCTTGTGTCATGTATTGGAGTCATTCAGCCTGGTAAATAGAGCAGTCTGTTGATGACTTTTTGTGAATTCTACATTTTCAATTCTACATGTACTGTACAATATAACATCCAAGTTAATATCTATGTGGTATTATCACCTCACATTTTTTAACAGCAACAAACGATATTAACAGAACATTGTGGCATTCAATAGTATAAAGACACATCTGTGGACAAAAGATTTCCTTCAAGAGACTTTTGGTCATTTTTTATTTATATTTTCCTTAGTTCATTCATTTGATGGTAGAACATTGCATTGTTTGTTGGAAATAAGGGTATTCTGTTTAAAGAAAGGGGAAGGGAGTATAAAGTGTGACCAGTGTGGACATGTGTGGGTGTAAAAGACCTTGTTAAGGCTACTGTCAACTCTGAATATAAACCCCACTAAGAAAACTTAAGCAACCTTGGACGGGACTAAGGCCAACTCATCAACTATGCTGTAACTCCTGGGCTATATTTATCCCAATATTATTGCTTACATCATCTTACAGCCGTCACAAAACACTCCGCAGTGAAGAGGACGACCGACAGCAACCTCAAAATCTTGAGTTGCCTATCAAACGATGTTCAGGTAGGCTACAATTCTCCTCCAAATGTTCTTTGTGAACGTGCCCCCTCATCTCCCACAGCTCAGCGGGGTCGTTCACAGCTTTCAATCTAAACACTTTCAAAGCACTGATGGTATTTTGTCAGTACTTTTTTCAATAGATTGGCCATGAGTGATGTGACAATGCTCCTACTTTTCAGCCTTCTGTGGCGTAATAGCCGACCTTCAACAACACATCCCACGTTAACGCCACCTCTGTCTTTCTTAATTCCCTTTTATATAAGCTGGAGAGGGATAACGTCACGGCAGACATCCACAGTGCTGAAACAGAAGTGCAGAAGTAAGTTGGGGCATATTACAAACCAGCACAAGCTCGCACAGCATTTCCCCTCGTCAGTGGCAGGTCCTCTTTCTTTTTATAGCTAGCTACCCTTTCTCACAGTGAATACTCCCACAACAGACGTGACATTTCGTTCGACAACAAATGTGTCCTAAAAGGCTTTATTGATACTTGCAACCTTCTAGTTCTGAAAGTCGCACCCCTGATGTTTTGATTTACAGTAAGGTGACAGTGAAAATAGGATTATGGTAAACAGAACACCATTGTGTCTTTGTTACGCAAAGAATACATTTTGTTGTTAAGTTTGTGGAAGGTGTTAAACCTTGGGCCAGCAGCATTGCAGAGAGCCGCAACGCTGCTGCCATGGCAACCACAGGTCTATCAATCTCGCTGTGTTTGTTCGTATATATTAGAGTATACATGATGCCCTTATAACAGTGGCATTCTGTAAGTGGTTAATCTATGTTATATTGCTCTGTCTGCAGGAAAATTGCTGTCAGGAACAAGCGATTCTTATGTGGGAAAAAGAAATTCAACATGGACCCCAATAAGGTGAGATCTTAGCTATACAAACTGCATGCCCAAAATATAATGACTATATGATTGTTGTTGACAGTGTCCTGTTTTGGTTTGAAAAGTCCAAGAGTCCATGACAGCATGGCTTGGACTGCAGGGTGCTTGAAAATGCAATGCAATGCAATATCGCATGGCTACTGTAATGTATGGAGGTTTCACTTGGTCATGAACTATAACAAGAGAAAAAGTTGTGATATAAGTAGCTGGAAACATTTCCTGTCTCGGTTGTCAGCTGTGTCACCTCACAGGATATACAGCTGAGACATTACACACTGCATATTTTATTTTGGATTCACCATACTGGTAGCACATCACAAGTTTTGTCCAGCAATGTAAGGCGTCCAATTGCCTGCCTTTGCTCAAGTTTGTCAAGTCAACTGGAAGATGCTAGTGTATGCAAAGGGTGCGTGACATGCATCTGATCTGCAGAGTTGCAAGCGGTGTCAGCAGGAAGAGCCAACAGAGGGAGGCTGAAAATGAGCAATAGCGAGAAACCACATCCTGTTCCCTGAAGCAGGGTAGAATGCACAGGAAGACAATTAACCACAGTGACCTCCTGTTCTCGCCTCTCTGAACCTCGTAAGAGCGAGGAGCTGGGTGAAAAAGATGAGCTCCCCAAGTGCATGTGTGACCGCCCCTGTACTCGAGCATGCCGTGATGTAGGTGGGCGTGCGAGAGGTTTGAAGATTATTCGGGGTAAATTGGGCCTTAACCTGGAAAATGATGCAATTGCTTGCAGTGTGATTTACAAATAAGGGCTTTGTTAAATAAGTTTATAACAAACGTATAGGCTTTCCTTTACGTAGGTTTCCTTGACGCGTGTTTGGTTTTAGTGGTTAAAATGGCTTCTTATGTGCAGACGTAACTTTAAAGGTAGATTTGAATAGAATAAATAGAGTAGATTCGTTCCTCAGGAATGATTTTCCATGAATTACAGTGTGCTAACAAGGTTCTCCGTTTACTTGGTCTAAGTCACAACATGCTTTCAAGGGAGAAAGTTAAAAAATTAACAAGAAGGTATAGAAGCAAACAAATCTAATCCTAATTATGTACTGTAAATTAGAATTGAGATAGCTATAGAATATATGGAAACCTAATAAAGGCCTAATAAAATCATAGAAATTAAAAGAGAGTATTTAGGTCCTCATGAGCTATAAGCAACAATGCCATGAGATGTTTTTCCTCTCTTGCTCCAGGGTATTCATTACTTAGTTGAATATAACTTACTGGAGTGGACTGCGGAGACAGTGGCTGAATTTCTTTACAAGGAAGAGGGCCTTAACAAGACCGCCATCGGGAATTTCCTGGGAGAGCGGTACAGTAGCAATTCATGTAATGGATGCGAGTGCACATATAACGGCCTTGATTATTATTAATTATTGAAATAATTGTTTTTCTCTTTCTTTTTTTCCACTCTAACCCCCCCCACACCTTAATTCACCTTTACCCCCTATCCCCCATCCCGGACCCACAGGGAGGAAATGCACCTTAAAATTCTGAAAGCCTTTGTGGACCTGCATGAGTTTTCAGACCTAAACCTGGTGCAGGCATTAAGGTATATTTTAGTGTTGCCTATGTTAGGGTGGGACAACTGACACCTTTGTTATTAATAGTTCCTTTGAGGATGTGACTTGACTCCTTACCTCATTATTAAGTCCTCCTGCTGAGGTTTAGCTAAAAAAATATTCATGGACCAGAAAAACAAACTTCTAACGTGTCTACAAAGCTGATTGCCGTGGTTATTGGTAGTATGTATTGTGAAGTTAGTCCAGTTGGAAGTGAATGGTTGGTGAATACAACTGCATTTTTGCAGCCCATCACTTACCCTGAACGAGGAGTTGATATATTTCTGTACATCAGCGTGAGGGCTAAATATTGGTTAATGTTAATTTTAAGGATTCAGCATGCGAGGCTTGGAAATTCATAAAAAAATAAAAATAAAGCATAAAGCAAGAACATAAAGTAGATTAAATAGAGTAAATAAAGTAGGCATACTTCATTCTATGATGCAAAGTTGTGTTTATCTTGAAACTGTTTCATCTTGTAGACAGTTTTTGTGGAGCTTTCGTCTTCCAGGTGAGGCACAGAAGATTGATCGGATGATGGAGGCTTTTGCAACACGCTATTGTGACTGTAACACAGGCGTCTTTCAATCAACAGGTAGCCTATTACAAAACGTCACTGCCTCGCTTCAAAGAAATTTCTAAAGTTGAAACGTTTTATTTTAATGACTGATTCATTTTACTGTGCTTTCACCTGCTTTCAGACAATTTACTGTATTTATTTTCATTCATGTTTGGTAGTTAAATACTCAGGCTCAGACTAACTGCCAAGAATGTGTCAAGTTGCTAGTCTCCCACTATAGGTTTTTGGGAAATGTGTTTATCCAGCTTCTTACATGTTTGCATCTCTGCCAGCTAATTGGCCAAAAGAACAACGTGAGACCCATGGCTAGGGGGGCGAGGGGGGGGGCGAGGGGGGGGGTACTCTTCCGAGTATCTAACATATTCACATAAAAAACGCATTTGCAACCCACGGTAATGATATAGGCCTTACGCAACAATCTGTGCTTGTGTGTGTGTGTTCGATTGTGTATGTGACAGACACCTGCTACATCCTGTCTTTCGCCATCATCATGCTCAACACCAGTCTCCACAACCCCAATGTGAAGGACAAGCCCAGCCTGGAGCGATTTGTGTCCATGAACAAAGGCATCAACAATGGGGGAGACCTGCCCATTGACCTCCTGACAGTGAGTGCTTTAAGCATATTGGATGGACTCCGCAAACCAACTTTATGTTGCTGTTTTGTATTGGTGATCTGCCTCATTTAAAACCTGAACATTGAAACCTGAATTGTGTGTCTTGTCTTGGAATGGTGTCTAGAAACTGTATGACAGCATCCACAACGAACCGTTCAAGATTCCGGAGGACGATGGCAATGACCTGACGTACACGTTTTTTAATCCTGACAGGGAAGGCTGGCTCTTGAAAATGGGTGAGACGATAAGCCATTATTTTATCACCTTGTGATTCTTAAAGCGACACTCCTTGATTTGTGTTCTGAACTGGTTGAAACCAGTGTTACAAAAACATTGTTGTTTTGGTATGAAATGCAAAAAACAGTACATGCCCCTACCACATGTGTACTGAGTGGCTCCCATTCCTCTCTTTTCCTCCCCCAAAAGTGCTCATAGGCTCACATAGACCTGCAAAATCGCACGGGATTATGCCCCTGCTCCAATTAAGGACTTCTGGGTCTAATCGATGAGAAAAATGACTGGCGTTTTCAATATTTGCCCTTACCACGGTCTGTGAATAACTCATGTGTTGCAAACTTGCAAACAAGTTTTGTCAAAAGCACGGATTCCCACTGGATATGACTGGTGTTTGTAAGTGACGAGACCGCTAAGTAGTCAAAGTGAGCATTTTGTTACATGCAAGCTATCAGTGCGCATATAAAGCACGTCACTCAAATCCCTCAGAGGCAAATTTAAAGCCCCTGTGTGTGATGTTTGCATAGAAATTTACCTGACTAAGAGCGCAGCTATGTCCATCGGTATTAGCTTGATCTAAACAGCGAGCTAGGGCAGAAATTCTGTGTTTTGGGGAGTGCTGTAACGCAACATGGAGTGTTTCACAATTTTGCTGACAAGATGCAAAGGTTGATATTGTACTGTTTGTTTGATAACAAACAACCGTTTTTATTTTATTATCATTTAAAATGTTTAGGTGGAAGGGTGAAAACCTGGAAAAGGAGGTGGTTTATTTTGACAGACAGCTGCCTCTACTACTTCAAATACACCACGGTAGGTTTCCATCTTTCTTCTCTGTTGGTGACGTAAACACAATGTAGAAAATATGCGAGAATGAAAAGTAGAAAGGGGTTTCATCTGCATACTTGATAAAAAAACATTATTGCTTAACAATTTCTGTTTTCCCATAGGATAAAGACCCAATAGGGATCGTTCCCCTGGAAAACCTATGCATCAGAGAGCTACAAGATACAAGTAAACGGGTAGAGTACAATTACCTCCCTCATAAGCTCAAAGTGCATTAAGCTTTTAAGCTTTTAAAACTCCTAACTGAATTACTCAAGTTATTAGTAGTGATGAAGCTGTCATTATAGCCTGGCTATTGTAGTACCCATCCATATAATGACCAAACACTAATGCTTATGTGTGAACTGATTGTGTGAATAGTACTGCCTGGAGCTATATAACCCAAGAGGGCAGAAGATTAAGGCCTGCAAGACAGAGAACCGGGGCATGGTTGTGGAAGGTAAACACCAGTCTTACAGACTCAGTGCTGCCAGCAAAGAGGAGCGCGACAGCTGGATAGACTCGATCAGGTGAGAGACACGCAGTCTTAGCAGTTATACACACGTATTTTACGTTCATTTTTTTAATTTAACCTTTATTTAACCAGGTAGGCCGTTGAGAACAGGTTTTCATTTGCAACGGCAACCTGCCCAAGAAAAGCGCATGCGTGCAGGACAATATACAGCTTCACATTCAATACAATACAATACAATATAATACAAAATACATGAATGAATTCCCATTCAACTCTGTTCTCACCATGTCTATCTTTGCCGGTGACCCTCTGGAACTGTGGCTGATTAATTTTTTTCTGTTGGCTAGCTTTTTTATTACCAAAAATCTTTTATTGCTTAAAAACCCCGAAAAATAATAACAAAAAAGTTGTATATACTGTAGTCCTCACAGGCTGATAGTGTACAGTGCAATGGATATAGTGTATTGGTTGTTTTAATATGCCATATAAACTAAACCTTTATTTTTTTCCTTCAGAGCGAGCATCACAAAGGACCCTTTTTATGACCTGGTGGTGGTCAGGAAGAGGAAAATAATCAACAATGACAACCATAACAACAACAACAGGTCAAATTACTGAGATTCAGGGCTTCATGGGAACATATAAGATGAAGCAGGACATATCTGCTCCCACTAGGCAGTATTTAACAGTAATGTGCAATATAGAAACTGTACAGTGACAAGTGAACTACAGTGTTTGTCAGACGACTCCAGTTCACAATCACTGTGTTTGTGTGTGAATAGTGTGAAAATATAAAGCTAAAATTCAATAATTTGGGTGTTGGAATAGGCCTATGTTGTGTGACAGAAAACACAATGGGATGTCTATAATTTGTAATAACTTTCTAATACATTACATCTTTTACCATAGGAAAAGTAAGAATGTGGTTATTGCATGGTAATGTAAAAATATGTAGGCCTACATCTTTATTAATAGCTGTATTTAGTAATTGTAAATGTCTTAGAGAATAATCACGTTGTAAACAGTTTAAACACACGTTTATTATCATTATTTATTTATTCACCATTGCTATGAAATAGATTTTTGATTTAGACTTGTGTGGTCTCCACTCCACTAGATGGCGCTAGATTATCATAACTCGCCGACTGCAGGAGAAAGATTTTTTTGTGTGCTAGGGAGCAAAATGCTTTGTTCCGTGTTGATCCCATGGGTTAATAATATTAAGTAAATTACCAAGTAATTCTGAGATCGCTTATCATTTTCCTTAAGTGCACCTCCACTTTGTTTAAACAAGCACGTGCACTACAGTTCTGTGGTCGGTGTGTTTTATGTTGAGGTAGATGACGGTGTGTAAAAAAATGTACTAGTCACTAGAGATAAAATGTATTTTCATTTCGCTAAATATAATCGCCACTCCTTTTTTAACTAAGGGCAGGCTTAATTACATGAAATTAAGCCTCAGAAAAGATTACCTTGCCTGTGCTGAATACACCACTTGTTAGATGTAATTGAATAGAAGAATAGAAGCTAACACATTATTCCTCAAGATAATGACAGTGATATTGTGTTAAAGATTCATTAAACAAGAGAGGTATTTCATTCCAGTCATCAAATAACCAATTGATTTTTTGCTTTGCTTTATTGCATGGTTTTTTTTTTTTACTTAAACGTTACAGTATCTTAAGTTCTCAAGGTTCACAATAAATTATGTTCACAACTTCCTTTACTTATTTTGTTTGTTTTGTCATTTATGCAAAAAATAATTATAATCAAAAAGTGCAAAATGCATGTTCTTAATGGGATAAACGCCTTCCATAGCATATGGCAGAAATGCTTACAGTGTGTGATAAGGAAGCCTGGCGTCTAACCACATTGTCTATTATTTAGAGTTTGCTACCAAAGGCTTCTTGGTAAGGAGATACTCCCAGGTGCTACTGATCACTTTTCCTTTCTCCATAGCAACCAGAATATTATAACACACAGGCACGTTGCCGTCAATGTACCTGGGTCTTGGCTATTGCCTGGTATTTACTGTAGGTTTAACCGTACAAAGCTTAGCCACCCTGTATAAAAAATGTAATACAAACAAAAAACAGTTAAATGTTAAACAGAACATTACACTAAGCCTTTATATCATTTGAGAGCATCTAGCATCAGTGTTGGGGGTAACGCATTACAAAGTAACATTACTTTAATCACATTACATTTGTCTTTAATGCAGAAATGCAACACATTACTTTCCTAAATTCAGAAATCACATTACAGTTACTAATCATACAATTATGTAGTTACTTGCAATTTAGTCTTGTTCTCGCCACAACATTTTTCTGTGAAGTGCTCTTTGGGCTGTTTATTTTACCGACTTTGCTGTCGGCTTTGTAGGATTATTTTATTTAACAGCATAAAATAAATATATTGTGTATATCTTGTGTATGCTGATATGTGGACATATGTAAGGTTTAACATTATATTGTTAACTGGCAATTACATGACAATGCATCTCAGGCGATGTTGCCGAGTAGCACAAAAGTAATGTAATGAGTAGTGTAACAAATTACTTTCTACAGGGAGTAAATAAGTAAAGTAATGCACGACTTTACTGAGTAACTACCCCAACACTGCCTAGCATACAGCACAAGGAACATTGTTATTTCTATTGGCATTGGCTGTGTCATTGAGATGGGTGGAGGGTATTTTCAAATATGTTGGTGCAGGCATACGCATCAGTTCAAGTAACAGTAGTAAAGGCTCATCAGTCAGTCGTGTAAGGCACAGTGAGGGCTACAACAACTGGGTTGCATTTAACTAGAGGTTTCACAGGCCAAAATGGTACAGTCCTTAAGAAGATGTATCCTCACGACTGAATGCAGTTCTTCTTGCTTTTTATCTTGCGGCCTTTGAGTCCTGTAGGGAGATGAGAAAGATTAACCTAAGAAATATAAACTGTAACAATTTAGCACTCCCACATAGGTCATTTTGGTGACGCCTGAGTAAAGCTCACAGTATACTGCAGACAAACACGAATTCCTTCTGTTCTTTTTAGGGGGAACAGTGGGTGTCTCAGAAAACCTTCTACACCCTCACCTGGTCTTCAATATAAACCGTTTTTTACATGCTCCCCATATTAAGGGTTCTTTCTTTGGGTCACGTAACACTACAATATGTTTCCACGTACATATTCTTCCTCCTCCATCATTTGGTGTTCCGTCTTTGTTGGATTTTTACTGATGGTTCCACTGTCTCCACCTCTCATTAAATGTAATTGCAGCACTGTAGTTGACACATGGTCTCCGACCACGCCAGACTGGAGGTATACCAGTTGATCTGACATTAAGTGGCAAAATTCATGTGAAATCAAACAACTATGCTACTGTTTTTTTAGGCTAAATGTGTAACTACCTCTTACACTGCCTGCTATAATTTCTGTATTGTAACCAATTGTCTATGATCTATAGTCCCACTCCCGGTCACAGAACCAATCAAGTTAGAGCGTGTTAACAACATGCAACACCAATTGAGATGATTACCACAAAGAGGACATTGTTGTCCAAAAAGTTGGAAATTGGAATGATATGGGGCATGGAAAATACAATGAAATGGAAGAGAAATTTTGAAAACTTACCATCTTCATCTCCTGTGTTTATGGTCTGAAGCGATAGGCTTCTTTGAGTGAGCTTGTAGGGTTTCTTGCTCTTGAATGGCATTCTAGGTTTTTCTATTATCTCAAAAGAATCCTCCAACTCATTTGCTGCAACGCAATTGTTCTCTGACGTTTTGTGGGCGGGGGAGGGGTTGTGTGACATTACCACGGCTTCTGCTATAGCTTCCGTGCTCTCATTGATTCCTCTGCCTTTCAGGAATTGTCGGAATGAGCTGCGAGGTTTTCTCTCTCCTAAAGCCAGGGCTTTTCTGGAGCCTCCCTTTAACTCTTCCTCCTCCCCAACTTTCTCTGCAGGAGATCGAGGTGACTGCGAGGAGACCTGATCCAGCGTTTCACTACTGCCCTCTTTAGCCTGGGGGGATTTCTTAAGCAAGCCATTCCGTGGGCTGAGCCCGCCCACCAGTAAGTCCGTTGGGCTGGAAAGGTCCTGTAGGGAACATGTGCGACCCAGACTGTTCCCCACTACCAGAGAGTACTTAGGATAGTGGTATTTATGCGCTGGCACCTTTAGGTCGGCCTGCCTGGACTCCCCGAGAGACACTTGGAAGCGGGATGTAGAGACAGGCGGAGGCTGGACACGGGCCACAGGCTTCCTTACTGGTGCCGGCATAGGTGGCTTGGTAATGTTGAACTCCTTGTGAAGGTCCACCTGCTCAGACACAGCGTACATCTCCCTGAAATCATTGTCAAAAAAGTCTACAACTTGTCCCGACATCACGGTGATTGTGTTCCTGTGCATCCGGGAAGAACTCCAGGTGAAGCTTGCAGAGAAAACAGAGGTTGAGTATTTAAGAATGAAAGTTTTCAAAAGAAAATGTAGTAAAGAAAATGTACTTAGCAAAAGATGTTTGTATTAGACAACCTATTAACCCATAAAAGAAGTGGTTCTTGGTTCATGCGGTGAAGGTCAATCTACTGGGACACTTTAATGGTTTCATTTTCACGAACATCTAAATTAATCTTCCTTATGGGTACAATACACAATTTTCCGCTAACTCTAACAGGGTTATTGCAGGTTCTAGGTCTGCCAAATTCAATTGTCCTATTCGTTGTACCTTTTCTTGGCATTAATGTATAAAGAAATAAGCCCACCTGTAAGAGCCAAACATGACTTTCTCTCCATCCACCAGCATGTATTTGGAGCAGAGAGAGCCTGGGAGCTTGCCAAAGGACAGGGCCAGCCCTGCCCCTTGCACCGTCCGTACACGAAGGTTCTGTCAAAGAAACGCTCAGTAGGTTACCAAGTGAGGCTCGGCCACGCATGACCAGCTGTTTATATGACACACCACGTAAACTGGGGCCACAGGCTGCAACCAAAGTCAACTTAAGATCGTAAACAAAGGCGGAAAAGTAAGCCCGCTGAGCATACAAGCCGGTCCTCGTGTCTATATAGAACAGTAGAGAAAGACGGATGAAGAAATGGAGACAAATAGGGAGGGAGTTGGAGTGTGTGTGTGTGTATGTGAGTGAGTGAGTAAGTGAGTGAGTGAGAGAGAACCTAGTCGATTAAGTTTAGGTTGTGTTTCAACTGCTTATCTAGGTAGTTAGAAAAACATATAGGTTAGGTTAGGCATACAATTGTTACTTTGGTTAAGGTTTAATTAGGTCAAGGATAGGATTAGATTAAATATTTAGGTCAGGCACACTTTGAATATAGCTAGGAGAAAACAAAACACATCAAACAATTGGCAGGTAGCATTGCTCGTGAAAGTATATTCCCAAAGGCGTTGTTGAGATGCAAGAATGGAGAACAAGTAAGACCAGGTGTTTTCTGCTAGTTTATTTCCTGTAAATCATTTAACATGAGGAAGTTTAAAAACACATTTAAGAGACACGCTTACACACATTTAAATATCGTTTGTAACCCTGATAATTGTTTGCATATCTTGCTGATATGAGACGAAGACTAAGGGCAGGTTTAAAGAGGCCCAGTGAGAGAGATGAACATAATAACCACTGAACAGACATATCGGGAGAATGCAACTATGCCATCATCACTATTTGGAGGAAGACACCGTCAGGTTTCAGGATCCATGAATGATTATTTCTGAGAAATAACTCTAAAAAGGCCATTCAGAGCTTTATCAACTGACACCACTATAGCTTGTATTCCAAGTTATGTTTAAAACAAGCTAGAGAGCTACAGTAGTTTGCTAATTTGCCTGCAGCTGATAAAAACAACTTGCTAGTTTGTCTGTTAGAGAGACAGTACAAGTAGAGCAATGAAATAACCCTAAAAGACATCTAAATGGGTAATCAAAAAATTATACAATTAATTTCTCAGTTTGTATACTGTTGCTAGAGCATCACTACACAGGGCATTTCAAAATGGACTTATTTTTACTACACCACTAATAAGGAAGACATTTATATTTGTAATTACGGTAGATCCAGAACCACTCTGTAGTTCTTTTTTTATATGTTGGTTAAAATGGCAGCTTCCCCTTGCTAATGCTCTCCTTTGTTTTGGAGGTCTTGTTTCTTACCCGCAGATGCACAGCGTTTATCTGCAACCGGCTGCACATATCCAGGAAGTGGGGTACACCCCCCGCCTCTAGCACGGCGTAGACAGCAACCCCTCGTTTCGAAGAAGCATCCAACAGGTCCTGGAGTATATTCAGGTCTGTTAGAAGGTCCATGAGTATAGCCACCACCTGGGAACCCAAGCACAGTGACATTTAAAATGGCACAAATTTACACTAAATGTTTGTTTTGCGGCCATTTATAGCTGACTGAAATAATGCAATAATTCTACTTAGTAGCCTACCAAATAATGAAAGCATTTTATTTGCAGTTTTGAAAGCAAGAAAGAAAAATGAAACACGGCTTTACTGTTTTGTTGTTGACTATGTTGTTGCTTTCTTACCACTTCACTGGTATTGAAAAAGAAATCACTTTTATTTTATGCCATTGTTGTTATGGTATTTATATACACGTTTTTATATTTTATATACATATTTTATCTAGCATTATATTAAAATAAGGCAAAATGACAGCGAACTAGAGAAGGAAATGACAGTTACTGTTTCTGTGGAACTTGAATTTCCAGGCTACCAAAGGGCTACATATTTTGTTTTGGATAGGTTCCCGAAATCTAATCTAATCTGTCAACATTCCAGCTCATTACGCATAGGCTGTATTTGCAGTAACAGTTACAATATTTGTGCTTATGGAAGTATAACAGTCAGAGTATTGGTTGTGTATGTACTGTAGTATAGAGTTTATGTGTTGATTGTGGGTCATTGTTATATACACAACTAGGCACCACCCATACAGTATGTGCAGAGTGACACATCCACTGACCCTCCCCCTTTCCCTTTCTCAAACTGCAAACAGGAGTTGCCGTTTCCAGATGGGCCAATCGACAGCCAGTGGCTCATTAATAATTTTTTTAGGTGTAATATGTAAAATATGTAAAATATACGTTTCTTAGATATCAGGGAATCAAATATCCAAAAACTGAGTAAAATACACCCTCCTCCCTTTAAATGACATACCTAATCCTGTGCAATCCATAGGGGACTTGCAAAGTCCCAGTTCCTCTGAACTCTTATCAATCTGGTTTCATGCAGCCTCTGTGCTAGTTCTGGTCCCACCTGGATTAGGTTACTACCCTGCACAACTCAAACAAGTGTGTTCCTTGTGCCAGTTAGGACAAACCCTATCTCTTTACCCTGCAGCACATTCTCTCCAAAGCTATGTCAAAGCACTATCAAATGGACATTCTATTGAGCTGGAGACTGCTTACCTAGGAGATCAACTAGTTAAGAGAGTGCACTGGAAGTCTATGAGGGTGAAAATGGCCGAATTACACTACATTACACTGCTGAAGTCACAAGGCTGAACTAGTCTGTATCGTTGTGTTGCAAGTCCTGAAATCAACCGTTAAAGCCACGACTGTTTAGCGCTTTACCTCGCCCACATGGCTTGCTTGTTAAAACATGTATAGAACTGTGCTATTAATGGAGAGTTCATCCAGTAATAAAATTATTCCAGGGGTTTACTGAGGCCAACCCTTTCCTTGTTTAAAAAGGAATTTACACAATTTGATTTGAATCCAGATTCTATAAAAAACAAATAGAGATGCATATAATGTTGACTTGCTAGTGCAAATTACAGATTACTCTACATACTAGCCTACATATTACAGGTTAACCTTGTTAGGACCCATCCACGTGCGGGGTAGTCTTGGCATCTGCATAGCACTGAACAGGTTTGATAATGAGTAATGTTGGATTTTGTCTTGGGGCAACATGGAAAAAAACTATAAAAACAGGCGTGGAGATTTTGGCTTCCTTTAATCTTGAGAATATCCATTCACTCATGGGGTAGGCAGTAATTATCATTTGCAAAAATAATGGAAATAATAGATGTATCTTGCCATTTTCCTAATTCAGTAGTACAATAATTGCTAGTACACTGCAGTTACTTTAAACAGACTATAAACAGGTATAAACTCAGTTGCATTAAAAGTTGCATTAACTTTAACTGTCTTAATGGACTTGAACACACGGGATAAGCAGCACATCAGCACCAGTCCTTAAGACATCTGTCACTCCTCTGATTATAGGTTATGTAAACACAAGATTTCCAAAGTACCAATTATATTACATAATCAATATCATCATCATTTCTAAAGATATTTTTAAATAAATATTGGTTATATTGCCCACCCCTATCCACTACATAACAGCATTAAACTGCATTTTGAAAGGCAAAATCAATTAATATGCTATTTATATCGTATATGTTATTGTCTTTTATTAATATTGATATTATGTGTGTACAGTGCTATTTTGTATTTTGTCTTGGAGTTGTTGCAACCCGATTTTACTGCTGTTGTTGATGTTCAACTGTGCAGGTGATGTGACAAATAAATCTCTTGAACCTTGAATCTTGCCAAGGTTACAAATGCAGGTATGAGAGCCACAGTAGAAGACTAAAATATTGAGAAAAACTATGATTTTCCTAGTAGACAAAAATGTCCAACCTGTCTGGTAATAAAAGCCAGGCAATGTGTGTTGCAGCTCGGCTGTTTTGCCTAATATCAGATGGTGAAATGAAATGGTATAGTTACTGATGCAAAGAAAATGCAAAAAATGATAACCTGCCCTTTACAGTAAATAGGTAAAAGTGTTGAAATAAAAAGAAAATATTTTAACAATAGGTCCTATAAGAAGTGACAAAAACGTCTTTCTTTAGCCTGGGGACGCTGACCAATACAGTATCTAGGCTACTGTCACGTGACTACCGGTAGCCAATATCTTTGAAGCTTTCAGCACAATTCTGAACATGTCTTTACAGAGTGGATTGAGCGTGTTGCCCATAAATGAAAGGATTTTTTTCAAGTGTAAGCAATTATTATAATTATATATTAAGTGTAATACGCAGCTCTTCTAAGCGCACCCAGCAAGCTTCGTTTTTAAAAATGCAACTCTTATAACTTGGAAACCACCCTTTAAGCAGACAGACCACCGAGTAAAACAAATGATGTAAAACAAACATACCTTATTTGATTCCTGTATGAGTCTCCTCACCACCTCCTTTACATGCGGCCCATTCTCCTTGGGTGGATGGGTATAAACGGACACTCGAGTGACGCCTTTGTAGAACCCGCTGCTGCTGGACCAACCGATGTCCAGCGAGGGGATCTCAGTGTCAGACATTTGGGGCCAGTATGTCGAGTGGACTCCAGAGTCCGCGCTGGACTCTTGTATCTTTTCATTTTCCCCAGAATCAGAGTCACTGTCGGCGTCATATTCGTTGAAAGTGTTCCGAATCAGTTTGACTTCTCGGGCGGACAGAAAGTCTTTGGCGTTATCCTCTTTGATGCGCATCTTGAACGCACCATCGCCGTTCTTCAGTAGCTGCTCAAGAGCGGCTCGCTGCTCCTCGCTGTAGTAGAACTCGGGCCTGGACTCGGGGATCTTCTCATTTATGTGATCATCGTCCATACACAGTAGCTGAGACCTAGCCATAGCCGTTTATTTCGGTTACTTTGCACCGGGGGAAGCCTTTGTCTTGCCCCGCTGTTTTCAAAGGCAACTACACCTGACTACAGGTAGGCACACCGGTGACGTTGAATTTCCCTGAAGTAGGCCACATCCTCGCATTGGGAGGAGCTAGACGTGTTATGGTGAGAGGGCTGTGCTGGTGTGCATGCGTTTCTTCAGAACGGCCACATATTACACAAGAAATTATCATTGCCTCTCATTGAATCAAATCAAATAATTTTATTTATATACGAATGTGATGGTTGAACGTTACATGTTGACGTGAAGCCCGCTTGTATTGTTTAGGCTATCTTCAATGAAAGAGAAACCAACTTCTAAAAAGCAGCATACTAAATCAATTCAACAGACAATGACTGCATAATAATTATAATTTCTAAATAAATACTTTGGCAACTAACACCGCACAATATAAAAAAGCATATACAAATCCATCTACTGCATTATGTTGTTTAGTTTCTATGGCAGATACAAGTAGGCTATACCTTGAAACAACAGAGTGCTTAAAGGTACAGTCCTCCATTGCATTATAGAGCCCCCAGAACCCAACATTTCTCCAACTTGTTTTGAAACACAACTGTGCAAAAAAGTGTGCGTGTCTGTAGGGTGAGCGGTAGAGATGGGTGTTTGCCTAGAAGCTCTGTAGGAGGAGCAGTAGAGACACTCAGCTCGCAGGAGAGAGATGTTTCAAACCAAAACAATAATATTTTCGTAACGCTGATTTCAACCACAAGGGTAATTCTGGACACAAATTGAGGAGTGTGCCTTTAATGTTCAATAAGATATAAGAAAAATAAAAGGGAAATATGTGAAAGAAAATAGGACAGTAATGGCCATGCAGTGCTTATGAGCACCAATATTTTGATACAGTTGGTGCATCAAAGAATTGACGAGTCACTGTGCATTGTTCATATCACTGCTACTCAAAGCTCATTCAAAGGCCATGCCCATGAAACGGTCCTGCTAACACACTGTATGTGCATCGCCTATGATGAAGTTTCTCACATTTTCCATGTATAGTTGGCAGGGAACAGCCCGCTTTTCCCTCGCAGTTTTCCCCTCCACCATGTTGCATCTGAACGATCCAAAACTTCAATGATATCCCCGGCAGAGAAACCCAGTTCATCATCTTCTTCCGCTCTGAAGTCATACAGGGCCTTCACCTGAACAGTGGCCGACCTCTGTGGGACAAACACACGAGTTATTCATCAGTCGGTCCATCTGCAGGCTGCGAACAGAGAAGAAGGACAGATGGCCCACCTGCGGAGGCATGGTCTCTGTTCTCCGGGGCACGGGGGCCGCGGCGAGAGGGTTGCTACGTCCTGTGCAGCCAATGGTGTTTGCTCGCTCCCCAGTAACAACTCTTTTACTCTATGAACACGGATGAGCACGGTTTATATAGCGTCTCTCACTCAAAGCTTTGGCCAGCTACTACTGAGGCAACTGACATTGTGACAGATTCATTCATGCTGTGTTACATGACACTGTCAAAAGCAGACAAGGCTAATATTATACTTTGTGAGTCATAGCCATAAAGTTGCGAGAGCATACCGGCTGGTTGTGTGTTTGGTCAGAAGCTCTACGCTGTGTAGTTGCGGCTGCCATTGATTGGGTTCTTGGCTCAGGCAGACTCCCTCTCTTCACCTGGAAAGGTGTAGATGAGAAAACACTATATATATATATATATATATATATACTAGTTACAGTAACAAATGCAGTGCATCAGAATCTTCAGTCCAGTTATACACAGTCATCTATACAACAGTAACTCTATAAAGTAGCTTATTATAAATTTTGTGTTAACTGTTCAAATGTCTTTTTACCATTTATAAATGCAGCATGCGGTTACTGTAAAATCAAAAGGTATAATTTTCACAATAACCCAGCATAGTGATTGCCTAGTCAAAACAGAGTCACACTTCATTTAGCTCCACAAGCATTTAAAAAGAATCCACGGTTTACCCAAAATACACAGTTCCACTGCAGTCTTTATTTTTTAATTATTTTTTATTTTGTTATTATATAATATTATTCTAACTTTATAACTCACAGGAATGCTTGGACCTTTTCCCTTTTTTAACTGGCCTATTTTTTTAAAGAAAATATATTATATGTGTGATTGAGGTAAACCATGAATTACATTGCTTTTGGAGCTGAATGGCACCCCATTTTAAATGGGGAATCGCTCTGATGGTTTAATGTGAAAATCCAATTTATCAGTCAACAACCCTAACCATTTAGCACTTAAAATTACAATATTTAGAAACACAGACACAAAGAACATGTATTTAGATGTGATTATCACGTTCACTGGTTTATCTATCCTGGTGTATTCTCTTCTCTTCTAATGCTAGTCCCATAATCTCAGAGAGTTTACCGGTTGTGCGGTGTCCGTGCTCACACTGGGGCTCTCATTGAGATAGAGCTCCCGTTGCTTGGAGACCGAGTTGGTCTTGTAGAAGTCCACCAGCTTGTTCAGCGAGGGGAACGTGATGTCTGGCCACAGGAAGTAGTGGCCTTTGTTGTCATCTATCACTTTGAAGTGCTGTACGTCATGCTCATGTCTGAGAGAGATCATTGGAGAGTGAATGTGACAGCAAGCCACTGAGAAATTGAAAAGGAAGTAATTGTCCTTTTTCCACTTTGTGAGATTCCAGAATTTTATTTTCCATGTATACTTTTTACATACTCCATACTTTTTGTCTGTTTGATGGTAATAGACAGCAATAGAGATGATTATCTAGAAAACGTTAAAAGTCTTATATAGAAAACAACTTAAACTAGGAGGAGGCGACTTGGGGAATCGAGCACGAATGAGCAGGAGATTGCTGGAAACAAGGTCTTCAGGAAGTCTGCAACATTCTGCACATGCGTGATTGTGATTGGTTGAGAACGTCCTCTTGCTTGATTGATTAAATCTCACAGGGAGTACCGGTTGTACGCTCTTTTTGCTCATTCATGCTCCAAAGTTGCCTGCACCTTTAAATTCAATGTGAAACGGATGTCTGAGATCTTCTTGTATCTGTAATTTGACCTATTTACCGAGTAAAACAGCATATTAAGGCAGGGGAAAATGTATGGAGGACCTAGTTTGTTCCTTCATCCCATACTCTGTCTGCGTCCGTGAAAACAAATGGAAAGGTAAAGGAAAGAGAGAATGTTACTGTATATTATTGGTTTGAATGTTAAGCACACCCTCTCGGACTAGCCTAATCACATAAAATAAAGTCTGTTTTAAAGGTAGGAGACTACAGTAGATGTTGTGATACAATTTTGTACTTTAAGTAAAAACACTTATTTGTTTATTTTTTTCTGACATACTTGTGTGTGCATATTTCAGATAATGCTAAAGCTTTCTCAAACATTTCATATATTTATACATTCAGTTTTTTATAGTGTCTAGGTACAACTTTCCCAGAAACATTATGTCAAACATCGTCTTTATCTTTATTATAGTAATTAGGACTTGTTGAATTGTTTCCATATTTCTCTCCTTATTTCTCTCTTTTCAGTCTGTTCTCCCTTACTTCATCTCCTTCTCTCTCTTCCCATGCCTTGTCTACCAAGTCCGCTCATATCTTTCTGTTGTTCCCTCTATTGGTTTCATCAAAATCTAGTCAAGACCTCAAAAAGTCAATTTCCAAATACCTGTTTGGCTTCAGATTTTAAATATTTGGTATGAATATTTGGGTCAAGTTAACACTATGGTACATGGTCAGACAACAACTGAACTCCATGCTGTCTGTAGCTGTTAGAATTCCACTTGATCCATTTTTCACAATTCTAATCTTACAACAGTTTATTTAGACACACACTTAGGCTACTCACCTGACAGAGAGAGAGAAGTTATCAGGGGAGCTCTGGCACACTCGAATCAGAAATCCTCCCTCGTTTTGGGTCATGAGCAGGTCCTCAGCAGCATTTCGAGTGATGTTCTCCTGGAACCATCTGCAGAAGAGCACACAGAATATAAACACAACTCTATCTGTGTAACTATTACACAGAATAGTTAAAGTTACTGTCTCAAAGGGCTTCACATGCACACATTATACGCACAACAACAACAGCCATCCTCAAACCTTAAACCTCCAACTGGACAAAGAAACACTCCTATAAATCATTTAGGAACATAGAAGTGCTTGGGAAAGGGCCCAAAATGGAGCCCTCATTTTGTGCCCTTTCAAGGAAGGTCAGGTGTGCAATACATAAGACAGCGCAGTAAAAAGATAATAGCGTTTTAAGCTTACAAATACACAAACATTCCTTTACCTTGGAGTATTTTTGTCAACATAGTTTTCAGGTATTAATCCCTTCTGGCCGTGGATCTCAGCCATATACCATACGTCCTGCGACCTTAAGACCTGAGAAAAATACACATATAGATATTAGTTCACCAATATATCATTGGAATCATTATTGCATGGTGCAGCTGGTATAGTTTAAAATGCTATCAATGCATAACAGTAATTTACACTGGTTATACCGTACCTCCAAGATAACAAACTGACTACTTACTTTGAGAATGTCTCCCTTTTTGAAGCTAAGCGTGTCTTCCGTCGTCCCGTTAAATTCAAATATTGCTCTGGCCTCCATTGGGACTGAGTGAGGTGTCTGAAAAATATAGTAGGTTGAGCAGAGGGGGCCAACACCAGTTCTTTACACAAAAGACCAAACATTCACAATTAGCAGGCTTTGTTTTCATGGGTTTTTCAGAGATTTATGAATGTACTGGAGAGCATATGTTGGGAAAAATAAAGGAACTGGAAATTAAATAAGTCACACCAGTTACTTCCTCCTTAAAGCCAATAGGAGGCATTCAGTGTTGCAGCCATAAACTTTTTTTTTTTTTAATATATTTTTTTATTTCTTTCTAAAATCAGTGATACAACTTGGACCTACTGGACAGAGCAGTCCAATTTATAAATCCCCCGAGATGATTCTAATCCCATGATGGCAATTATCTTTAATGTTTCAGTTAGCTATTTCCCACAGCCGTGAATATAATGCTCTCTCTGTTTGTAGCAATAAGGATGTGCCGCTTATCACAATAAACACACTCTCATACCTTTATTAGAGGCCATATTTCTCTTCGGCTGTACTGTAATTGCTATACTAAAGGTTCAATGTTGTCTTTCTGTATGAGAGTTTGTTTTATGGTATAAGGAATGGAACACCAATTAATCTAACAATTCCCAAATAAGGGAAATCAAGGGGTGGGGTGGGGGGGTTGCACAAGCGTGAGGGAGGTCAACAGCTTACATTCCACCGAAGGAAGACAGACACGCTTACATTTTAAAGTTTTTTTTATCCAGTCGAAGATGAATGTGGTTGTTTAAGAGCAGTGAATGTAGTGTGTTCATGTGTTAACAGTCAAATTTATGGTAGTGTGGTAGACGATAAACTTAAATTAACACGATGACTCCACATAGAACTACTGGAGGCTACTGTAGGCCTATTGATAGCATAAACCTCCATTGCTTTCTATTTAATTTAGTGGATTTGTTTTAGTGGTTCTTAAAGTAGGGGGGGTCGGTGCCCACCAAGGAGTCTAGAGATACTTCTGGGGGGCCACAAGATGATTTAAAGTTTTTGAAATCTTGATATCATCTTTTTTATAATCATGTTTAATCTTTGATAAAAATGTGCATTTTTCAATTGTGGATTTTGGCTGTAAATAGCTTGTGCCGAACATAAAAGTGGTTTATAGCTCAAACTCATGACAGAATAATGTTTAAAGCTACATTGGATACATTTGGATGCTTATTGGTTATGTGACAATAGGGTAAACCTGTAACTAAATGCCGTTACGTCATATAATGCTATTTTGTTTCAGGTTTAATTTATTGACACAAACAGAAGAAAACACATGTTTGTGAGGATTTGGTCTTCCCAATAGCTTTCTTTGTAGTTTTGACAAGGGTTTAATTTATGGTTTCAATACCATATTCTGATATTTTAATTTGAAGAAAACCAAAAGACTGAATCGTTTTGGATGATTGCATCCACATACAGTATATTAGCCTACATTGTGTTGTTTGTAATGTATCTACAGCAGTCTTTGAAGCATTACCCTACTTTAGGGACATGAATATTGTAGCCCATATAGTTGGCAGCAATGACTCGAAGAAGAAGAAATATTAGTTTTGAAACAAACACTTTCTAATTCACATTGATGAGATACAAGCAAGCAAACAGACAGAAAGACCAATGAGTTTAAAAGCAAATTAATGAAGCAAATATAGTAGCCTATAGAATATATAGAGTATAGACCACCATTTCTTTGGGAATGTGTCATGTGTCATGTTTCCTGGCTGGTTATATTAGTCATATTCAATTATTAAATGATCATATAAATATAATTAAATCTTACCTTTCTCCAAAGGAAGTGCCTAACAGAGTTTAATTTCTCGAAAGTTTTGTCTGAGATCGCCTTCAAACTCTTGTAGACAGCACATTGGTAGATCACAGATGTAAATCACAGATGTATTCACAATTTCAAATCTTGGATTAGGGTTTGGCAGAAGTCTTGATTTAATAAGCGGAGGAAAGCGAACTACTGCATGTTTTCATGCCAACTTGCAGCAGTTTTGAGAGTTGCTTCTCTGCGCCACGGTGTTTCAAACCCAGCATCACGGGGGCTACTCGCTGCTCTCGCAACCTCCTTCGAGAGCTTATCAGCGGAAATGTTGGTTAGCTAAACATGCAGGGGTTAGGCTTTGCACACGCACACACACACGGACTCCCCCCCTCTCTCTCTCTCTCTCTCTCACACACACACACACACACACACACTCCTCTCTCGTTTTCACAGAAAGTTCATGTATAAATCTAAACAAAATCCATCACTGGACCTGCCGCCGTAACGTGAAGCAAAATATTACAGCATTTAGCAGACGCTTTTATCCAAAGCGACTTACAATCAGAATTTGTCAACAGTTGAACCGGTAAAATGAGGACAGCATCATGTGCTGCTTCACTTTCAGTAGGCCTATAGCCTACATTACTCATATCAAATTGTCATTCAATCCCCAAAAAGTAATTAATTGCTAGCAGCCTCAATACAAAAGTGCTTAATAAGAGCTGATCTACAGAGTAGAAAGTAGGCTATAGAGGAGAAGGAGGATTCTTTAAATTAAAGGAAATGAGGATAGACCGGATAAAGAATTGTTATAGAGGACTTCTGTTAGTGGGATTAGTGCTATGGGGGTAGAGAGATCGGTGGTCGAGGTACCAAGGTGGATTCTGAAGAGGTGGGTTTTAAGTCTATTGCGGAAGACGGGTAGTAACTCTGCTGTCCTGACTGCTGCATGAAGCTCATTTCACCATTGCGGCGCCAGCACAGAGAAGATACAAGACTGGGCTGAGCGACTCTACGCCCTCGTAGCGACGGAGGTGCCAGACTGCCAGCCGAGGTTGTAGATCTCAGTGCTCTGGTTGGGATCTGGAATCTTACCGTTGCTTGGAGGTAGAGCGGGGCAGTTCCCTTTACTGCCTTGTAGGCCTACACCAGTGTCTTGAATCGGATGAGGGCTGAGATTGGGAGCCAGTGAAGGTCAAGAAGGGGGGTTACATGGGGGAACTTCGGTTGGTTAAATACCAGACGTGCTGCTTCATTTTGGATTCGTTGTAAGGGTCTGGTAGCAGAGACCGGTAGTAGGCCTATGCGAGTAGAGTTACAATAGTCTAGACGTGAGATTACTAAAGTTTGGACCAGGAGCTGTGCCGCCTATTTTGTAAGGAACGGCCTTATCCTTTTGATGTTGTAGAGGGAGAATCTGCAGGCACGGGTCGTCGCAGCAATGTTGGCTGCGCAGGACAGTTGGTTGTCCAGGAAAACTCTGAGATTCTTTGCAGTTGGACAGGAGGACACGGTGGGGCTCACACGGGTAATGGACAGGTCCACTAGAGGACAGTCCTTTGCCGGTAGAGTAGCCTAGCTGTCTTTTCCAGGTTGAGTTGATGCGAAGACATCCAAGCACTCCAAAATATTCTGCGGCGATGTAGGCTACAGCATTTTGCTGAATGTCTGAAGGTTGTGGTCACTTCACCTTTCTCATGCAATAAAGCGCATAGCGAAATTCTGAACTGATGTCATATCTATATGTTTTGTTGGATTGCACCTAGATTCAAGAATCACGAAATCCAGATAGGCTATTAAAAGATGGATAGGCTACTTTACGTGTTAAAGATTCTATTATTTTATATAGAAATATTTTTTGTATCTATATGTAGCCTACAACAATATGCAGCCTATATTATGTAGACAACAACAATAGACTGTAGTACAGCCGAGCTGCATTTGTGCATATACTGCAGGCCTAATTGTTGGTGCCGCCGGATGCTGCCTTCCCTCCGCGTGTTCCCTCTGAGATCACAAGGAAACCTTTCCTGTTACACCGCCCACAGGTTACTTTTTGAATGACACCAACGGGCGAGAGGCGAAGAGACTTGGCAGACTAAGGTTTTCCCGTCCCTTCCTATACATTTTGGTTCAGAAATACACATTGCATGTTTAGAAAAAAATCAATGGTAATTTACATTTTGTCACCATATTAAAGCAGGTTGTTTGTATGAGCATGAAATCTTGTTAAAAAAAATACAGGTATGCAAATCATACAGGCAAGTTTGGTTTATTACAGTTCATTACACAGAAGGCTTTTAACATGCAGTGACATTTAGAGCAACATAACTTCTCATCCCCTGCCTCTGAGCTGCACCATAAAACCTCTTTCTCTTCACAGCTGCAGGTTAATTCCCATCCATCTTGCTCGCTTGCTCAATACCACAGTAGGCTACACCCTTTGGGAAACAGGCCAACCTGAGTCTGAATGTGTAGATATTGTGCAGTGATACAGTGTGTGTGTGTGTGTGTGTGTGTGTGTGTGTGTGTGTGGGTGGGTGTGTGGGCGTGTCAGTGTGTGGGCCTATTTAGATTCACAAAACCACAAAACAAAACCATTTCTATAACATATAATATGTACTGTATAACCAACGGTAATTCCAGACACAAACACATATTCCTGTAAAGGCCCAAGTTTACAACCAAACGCGTGGCCTCGCGCAAGACGGACGCGGACGAGCGCACTTATGTTCTCTTCTCGTGGACGCGTCTCAGCGCCTTGTGGGCGTGTGTCGCCTATTTCTGCAAGAGACTAGGCTATATGCCAGAGTGCTTTGGAATTGGCAATCTTTATACCTACGTCTTCCACGTGCACAAACTGTTTCCCATGCACAATATTGGTGTAATTTAGAGATTCGCTGGGAATAAATATGCCATGCCGTGTAACATTTATGTGTGGGGCTTCGGCGTGTCGCACATGTCACCGCGCACAGGTCCGCGCGGACAGGATATTTTGGAGGACAATCCGCGGACCGGTGCGTGCCTTAGAGTAGCCTTTTGGTTGTTTTGAAACAATGTTATAGCCACTAGATGGAGCCCTTGTCACATCGTACCGTAAATACAGTTGCAGTAAATAACAGCATCGACCCCCTAGTACTGGAGTAAACTATGGTATTACTGTACTGTCAAATATAATATATGGAACATAGTATGTGAATATTTTTCACGCTCTGGTGTCTTTATAAATTGTCGTAATTGCACAAATTACACAGGTAAGGGTAAGACATTTCTATTCTAGTCTATACTGTTCTATTCTATTCTATTTTATTGCATGGTGTCAAACTGTTTACTTGAAATCACACTATTAATCAACCAAAGGGAAATTAACAATTACATTTAAAAATCAACGCAGCTATATACTGTAATTTCTCAGATGTCAGTCATCATATGATATATCCCGCCTCTCCACGGTATGACGTCACCGCCATAGTGGCAGTCGGCACAACTTTTCTAGCAGGTTGCATTCACGATCCCAGGGAGCTCAGGTCCTCACGCGCTCCCAGATAACGGGCCGACATCCAATGGATTACGGTCGATTTTGATTATGGATTGCTGTGGTCATGAAAGCGTTTTACATCATCTAGTTTGTATATGCGGATCGAGAGATGGTATTTGAAATGGACGTGTTCGTACGAAACCTACAGGGCGACATGGACTTCTTTCTAAAATCAAATTATCTAATAGCTTAAAGCTTGCAATGTATCCCGTTTCAATAACTTTTCTACATTTGGTCAATTAAAACAGAGGGATATAGTATCGTATTTCGCGGTGATTCGTGTTATTGTACATCATTGTAGATGGACTGCTACAAGAAATACCTAATTTTGGAATACCGCTAGTTCGACTCTCATGGGAGTTTAACGTTTTCTATCAGAGTTACCGAGTAGACTACTAACATGGAGTGTTTATGATGGACTTCTTCTTTGTAAACACTGTCTGCTACATAATTTTCTAAATCATTTTGGTGATATCGTAAGGAAAAGGTCACAATGATTTCAGAGGAGAGAAGTGTATCGAAACAAGCCCTAAACTTCCCTGTGGGGTTGCTGATCCGCTCTCCAAAGAAACGCCTGGCAAAACTCGGCAGGAAACCTAGCAATGGCTCTTTACAGTAAGTCATTATACTGTAACCTATATAAATATATCTCAACCAGAGAGCTAATAGTTCTTTGATTAAAAAAAAAGTTGTGAATTATTATAATCTTTATTATCTATATAATTTTCTCGTTCTCTTCTGTAACTTCAGATATAAAAGCAGAGGATTTCCCATGTTGTCCCATGTTTCCCATTCGGTATCCTCTGCCCTCTTTCAGGTCCACCAACTCAGACAGTACCATTCGTTCAGCCGAGAGTGTGGGGGTCAGGCAGCCAGCAAAAAGCAAAATCCGCCGACACAACAACAGACTGTCCACTGTTTTCACTCGCAGCCCAAACCTGAGGGATGGTCAACGCTCTCAGACCACAGTCATTGGAAACATGACAGGGGACCTTCAGGTCAGAGATGACCCCGCTGAGCTGTCCAGTCAAATGTCGGCCCCTGGCATCCTCAAGATCTTCGGCAGTGACATATGTCAGGGCACAAACTACAAGAGTGTGTTGGCCACCACTCGGTCCAGCGCAAAGGAGCTTGTCAAGGAGGCCCTGGAAAGGTGAGGGTTCATTTCCATAGGGGTGGAAATTAATATATATATATCAATTGCTGTAGCAATATTCCAATATTCTGTAGTTTATACAGTTCAGTGGCCCATTATTTTATTTAAGGGACACCTTCGTGACTCAGTGCCTAATATGGGTCTGCAGGTACTGCCTTGAAAAAGAAGACGTCAACGATTATGTGCTGTGCGACGTGATTGGCCAGACGGACGCAGACCACCAGTGGAAGAGGGAGTGTTTCCGGGTGGTGGGCCACAGCGAGAAGCCCCTCATGCTGCAGAGCCTTTGGAAACCCAAGGAAGGCTTCTCAAGGCGCTTTGAGATCCAGCTGAGAGCCAGCGTTGAAGAACAGAGCGCAAAGGATGCGGACACCGTCACAGCGGGTATGCATGCGCGGTGGAGCAGTGGTTGTAAAACTGGGGAGTGGGACCCCCTGAAGGGTCATGGGATGCCTTTCGGGGTGGGTCCAAGTCTATTATTATCATAATATATTGAATATTTTTTCAAACTTGCACTTCATTAGCTTTTTAACCTCCATATATGTCCATATGCTAAATGTTTGGCATGAAATAATCCCTTGGTTTTACTACATGTTGTATGTATTATTTTATCTTTAATACAATAACAAGGCGTTTTTCATATCTTATAATCGCAATATACGTGCACCAGGATTGGTCGCGAGGTATGAACTTCATTTTGGGTGTCCTGGGGGAAAATTGTTAGTAGAGTACTGTTGTGTTAAAGGGTATTGTAGCAGATCCTGAATTTTTACTCTGGGATCCATGAAGGGCTATCGTATCTTGTATGTTGGATTTCTGATGTAGAGGACCCAAAACTGATTCTTTTAGAAGTGGGCTAGTGCAACCAGATGCCCCACAGTGATCCGTACGTCCTTACAGCAGCATCATAAACCTCACAGTGTCTGATGATGGCATGAGAACCATGTATCCTTGTCGCTTATTGCAGGCTAACAGCCTCCATTGTTTAACTTATCAGCATTCAGAACAGGGGATATGTCAGGCCTGTGAGAGGTCAAGGGGGAACAAAAGCTTCAGTGAAAGATAGAAGGCAGTACGAAATGCCGTCCTCTCTTATCTTAGTTTTATTGCAAGGTCCCATCAGGATTCTCCGAGGCATCTAGGCACTGTGGAACTCTTCTATCTGAGCCTGTAGCTAATAGAATTGGTACACTCACTGGGTTATCATTCTTTCTATCAGAGCTGGCTTCCTGCACACCCTGGGAGAGGTGGGGTGGAGTCTGTGGCCATGTTGACTTTGGCACGTGTTTGTTGTGGTTTAGGTTAGGTTATATCCCTTTCTGTCCCACCCTCTCTCCTGTCCTTGAGTCCCGTGACTTTAACTGCCCTGGTTGTCTCACTGTAGAGGAACAATGTTGAAAAACAGCCACTGCCACGGTTGATAGCGGCCCTGGGTGTGAGGCTAGCCTCTCTGGACATTCCACGATGCTTAATGGCGGCAAATGAGCCAGAGCGCTGTTTATGTTGTGGCAAGCCAAGTGCAACATTGATATCACTTCTAACGTTTCCTCCACGCTTCCTCTCTTTCCTCTGGCTGTGTTTTGATTTGAGTTGCCAATGCAGTAAAGCATTATGAGTTTGTTTGATTGACCACAATGATCTCTGAGGAATTTAGCATTTAGTTGACTCATTTTCACTATCAGACCTTAAATCATTAACGTTTATAGCTCTTATTGCAAATATTAATCAGTTCTCTCTTTTGTTAAAGTGATGTTCTAGTAACTTGTTTTTTTGCTTCAGGAAGTTTTGCCACTCTATTGCTTATTGATAAAACACATTAATGATTCAACCTATATCCAGCTGATGAAAGCGATCGATCCGCTGTTCTAAACAGTAAGTGTTGGTTAGTAAAAAGCCCTTTTGCATAATGGAATGTATGTATTTTCTGGTGTTGTTTGGTAATGAATAGAGTAGCTGTGAAAAATCAACAAAAAACGATATATCTATTTATCTATGCAAAGACGCCTACCACTAAAAAAAACAATACTTTAAACAAGGTAAATATATATGATCCACTTTTCCACCCAGGCATCAATGCCCAGGCACGTAAACTACAGAAGAGTCGCTCCAGAGTGGCCTCTCTGTTCGTGGACGGCAGTGGGGAGGACGCAGACGGCCTGGGAATCTGGAAAAGCCTGAGCGAGATGGATCTGTCTGCGATGGGAAAGGAGGCGGGCTGCGCCCAGCGGACCCCGCTGAGGGAGGACCCCGAGGCGGAGGCAGACAAGGAAGCCCTCTGTCTGGGCATGGAGAAGGAGGAGACGGAGAGCAGCGACGACAACAGCACCCAGTACTCCATCCACCCGCCCTTTGACTTTCCCTATTTCCTCCTCCTGCAAGGCTACAACCACAGACAGGTAAGCTAGAGAAAGGAACTCCTGTCCTCAAACTAAACTGACAGCATTGCCCCATTTGCAGTGGGTGTAAAGCTGCAGTAGGTCACATTTTGAGAGTTGTAACGAGAGCTGGCTAAAAAAGAACGAAAGTAGGATTTTGAAAATCAACAACCCAACCCCCCCCCCCCCCCCCCCCTCCTCCTCTGCTCCCTCCCTCTGGAGCCCGTTGGTCTGCCATTGTGAGAGCGCCATTGACAAAACTGTTGTAGCTGTGTGCGCGCATTCATGTGATTGACAGGCAAGGTAGATTTGTCAGACCAATCAGGGAAAAGAGGCCCTGATTGGTCAGAAATATAGAGGCAGGGGCTATGTACCAGAGCAGATACTCTCACAGAGCATTTGACTCACTGATAGCTGACGGATGTGACGCCTGTGACGTTTCTAACAAATTACACTAAATATATAACTCTAAAATTCTACCTTCAGCACCTTTTAATTATTAACTGCCACAATAATGGGCTCAGAAAGTCCACATTTTATTATTATTTAATTTCCTGAAATGGCCCTTGTGGCTGACACCAGCGTTACAAAAAAGCTGTTGGTTTGGATTGCAACTGTGAGTTGGAGTGCTAAAGTGGCTTGCACTCCATTCTACTCTACAGTCATTGGCTGACACCGTTCTCTCCTCCTCCCCTTACAACCAGCTGGGGTTAAGCTTTGGGCTTCTGGGGGCGCTATAACTCAAAATGAGCAGTGTACCTTTAATGCCATGAATGAATTATGATCAACAGAGATTTCCATTAGCTGGAAAATGTCTTGGCCAAGGTTCTCTTTAATCAGAACAAGTGGAGTCTCTGTGCAGCTGTCCATGAGCTAATTCCACAGATTTTTCTGGTTGAATGTGTATCAGTGAAATGAGTGGTTCAATATGATGAGGCTCAGAGAGGTGCTGTATGGAGTGATTGGGAGTGGGGAGTCACTTCACTCCTACACATCCAGATTTTGGGACAAGAACAGCTTTCACCAGGTAGAACAGAAACGATTCTGAAGAAAATATAGAACAGAAAATATACAAGCTCAGTGGGTGCTCACATATACACAATGTACCAGTGCATTGTAATCAGCATACAGTTTAAAGTGTTGAATTGGGAGTTGTCATGTAATACAGTACACCTCATTTAGTACAACAGCCAACATTTTAGAATAACACAACACCAGTAGAGATTTCTCCCTGTCTCCCTGTCTGTTTTATTTTCACACTAAACCAGAGTCAAGCATTCCCAGCAAAAGGAAGCACTGCTTTTCTCTCTTCTGTCTGTCTATGCATGTTGTTTGTCCCTCGTTATAGAGTTTGCTGAGTGTGCAGGATACTGGGTGTACCATAGTACGTTAAGTACTGTGGCAGGCCGAATCTTGGCCTCTTAACTGTCCCAACAATAGTCTAACCCAAAGCCGAACCAAAGCAACCGCCTGACATAGCAAGTTATTTAACATGACTTAAGGGCTGTTTTGATATTCAGACTTAAAATCTTTGTCCGAAGTATATTTCCAGACCAGCTCCACTGAATGTGTTGTCTCTTTATATTTTGGTGGATTTATTTTCCCTGTACTAATTTGAAACACAATGGTTTTTATGCTGTGGGTTGAAGCCAAAAAATGGCGGCGGCAAGGCCAAGTGAGGTGTGGAACTAGTTGAATTTTATTATATATAAATAACGTTAGTTGAAACTATCTTTCCATGAGATGAGATGAGAAATCCTTTACAAATGAGGCACAAAAGCCTTTCTCTAACTGAAGGAAGACCACGGAAGACTGGCATCACAGGGTTTAACCATAGCCAAACAAGCAGGATACCAGGAAAGAACAAACTTTTCAGTTCAATGATGTTCAAGGATATGCTGCCGCTACATTTTGTAGAAGGTGACGGCTTTGCATTTGGGCAAAACTGGCTTTACAGTGGAGTTCTTTCAGTGGATTTTGCCAAGCCGCGCATAGGCCTGCTGGGGCCAATACTATGGAAAGTGAAGTGGATGGAAATGTTGTGACACTCATTGGCAATCAGCGCTTTGCTTAGGAAGGACTACAGCACTGTATTTTTAAACGAGCCATGCATCTCACCTGATTAAAATCCCATTGTTTTGGTGGCATAAGAACAAATGCCGTTATGAAAGGCTCAGAATTCTTTCCCAGCAGTTCCTTGCAATCCCTACTACCTCAGCTGGGAGAGTTTTCCACTGCGGGCAGGTGATGAACAGGTTCCGAACACAACGTTCACCTGGACAAGCTGACATGCTTGTTTTTAGGAACATGCATAGTAGGACATGTGTTATTTGATATATGAATCATTCTTGTTCATGTACATTTAGTTAAAAAGTCCTTAATGCTTGTCAATGCATTTGCTCATCCCTACTATGACGTAATAGAAGGAAGACATTTAAAAATGTGTTCATCTTATCTCAACTTACTGCATACGTATAGAACATTCAAGTGTGTTTTGCATCTGTATGAATGTGTGAGCTATTATAGAAACAAGGTTTTTGTGGGAGTAGGCTGAATACCTATACAGTATTCCATCATTTAGCCATAAATAGCAGTGATACAATTATTTATTTAGAACTATATACAAAAATAAAAAAAGATCAAGTTTGTTGCTTGATCGCTCACTTCTCTAAATAATGGCAAATTTGTAGTGCAATTTTAGTTTGTTTTTAGTTTAGTTTTGGAGTGCTTTAATTGTGACTAGCTCGCTCTTGTGTTGTTTAGGTAGCTGTTGCTGGTTGATTTTAAGATATTGCTTTAGTAAAGCTAGCGTAACAGGAACAACAATACAGTACATAATTCATACATGGGTTGTGGGTGTGTGTTAATTCATAAATGCCTCGTTTCTTTCAGGATTTTGTTATTTATCTAATGAGCGGGACCAGCACCATCTTCGGCTGCTGTAGGGAGCACTCCAATGGAGAGGATGAGGAGCGACTAAAGGTGGACATCCTTCTCTTCGCCCCCGATGTGTTGCCTCAACACTGTTGCGTCCGTCGCCTGGACTCTGCCGCCCTCCCCTCGGCAGGGGAGGCCAAACATCCGCTGACAATGCTGAAGCCCCTTCACGGAGCGCCCGTCACCAGAAACGGCCTGCCCCTGATGGAGGAGGTTGAACTGTGCCCGGGCGACCTGGTGGGCTTGGGAAAACACTACCTTCTAATGTTTAAGGATCCCACCAGCTCGCCCGGCTCCCCTCAGACCCCTCCGTGGATGACAAGACTCTGCCAGGGGGACAACGCCCCGGTTTCGGCCTCCTGTCAATCATGTGGCTCCGCCCTCCCCGTCAAACTGTCCCACGGGAGGCCCGCGCCTCCTCGATGGAGGGACCCGGAGGGAGCCGAGGCGTCTCTCTGCTACGAGCTTGACCAGGAGGATTCGGTTCTACAGGAGATCCTGGTCATGTTGGACCCGAGCGGGAATGACCCCAAGCTGACACCTGCTTTCCTAATTAGCCTCTGTATCCAGCACTCGGCCGCCACATTCGAATTGACCCACTTCAGGAAGCTGCTCCTGCGAGTAGCCAGCCAGATTCAGCTGGTCATGTGGGTGAGTGAGAAACTCTTACGTTTTTTGTGCCAAATAAACCCAAGTGTGTAACCATGTGTATTCAGCACTGAATTCCCCAGAGTCTGCTAAAGAAAGCGATGTAATCAAAGATGTCATCAGAGCTGATATAATTTGCCGAGGTAGGCCAGTGTTGGCAAGTGATTCTGGCATGAAATGGATATTTTCTTTATCTGTTTCCTCCGTTCCAGGAGAAGACAAAGGAACTTGCTGCACTCCAGCCAGAAATGTAAGTAAACTCTCAACCACAAGTATTCAGCATTGCCCAAGAAAAACATGGCATAGTCCTGACTAGTGTCTGACTATATGTGACACTTTTCTGTGTGAATAACAGAAGACCTCAGGATGGTATGCTCAAATTGAGAGCCTGTAGCCCCCCCCCGCTTTTACATTACAAACAGCAGCTTGCTCAAGACATTTGGAAGACTTCAGCCAGCAAGCTGGTAGAGACATCTCCAGTCTAAGTTTTGCACGTGAACACAATATTAGCCATTATTTTGTTAAAGGAGTATTGCAAAGCTGATTGCTGTCTCTGCTGGTAGTTTGTTTTCAAGTTTTTTTTGTCCCTAAGATATTTCCAGAATGAACAAGTGAGTGAAATTGTAAAAAGTATATTTAGTGAGTATTTCTCCTCAGTCTACACTGTAAGTCCAAGTACATATAAACTTTTGTAGACTTTCATTGGGAATAGGAAGTAGAATGAAAGGGATTAATTCATGGGGTATTTACAGTCACATGATACCGGTGCTATGCTGTGACTTCCCTTTTGTGAGTGATTTAAAAATGTTAACCTGTGTTTTTAAATTAATGAGTGGTCAGTTTGTTTTTCTGTCCCTATATTTTGTCTATCTATCTAACTATCTAACTAAGAGTACAATATTTTTTTCCTCTCTAAAGTCTTGCTATTTGTCTATATACACCCTCTTTACCTTTGTTATAGAGAGAGAGAGAGAGAGAGAGAGAGAGAGAGAGAGAGAGAGAGAGAGAGAGAGAGAGAGAGAGAGAGAGA
>JAODLI010000811.1:0-11725 GCA_027575585.1 Percopsis omiscomaycus | reverse complement strand
CTAGAGTTCATTAGTATTACCCCCCCCCCCAAAAAACCAATAAAAACACTATCACCATTTACAGCACTACTGAGGTTCTGGTAAAACAAACTATAGCAGTGGTTCTTAACCTGGGTTCGATCGAACCCCAGGGGTTCGGTGAGTCGGGGTTCGGCGGAGGATAAGACACACAAACGATCAGCTTGTGAGTATATTAAGGTATGGAAGAGTTGAGGGTTTAACAAAAGGTCCAACTTTGCTTTAAAAGGAACTACAGCACTACAGCAGAGGCTGTACCAGGGTTTATATTTGATCGAAAGCACACAGTTGCAAGTACACATGCACACACACGGTAAACAAGTGTGTGAGTGTTACAGGGAGCGACATTTTACTGCTCTGCCTCTGCTGCCAACAAATACACACTATCCTTTCAACAATGGACTAGCATTTTACCTGCCAAATGATTTTTTAGTACAATAGGACACTGAAATTATGGCTGCTTACTTGCCAAAGTGGCTGGTAGAGCACACAAAATTACAACCCAAATTGCACTGTTTGGCCTCTGATGGCTTCCCACCCTGCCAGTAAATCTGCTGCCTTGCTCTATGGCTTTGTTGTGCACACAACAATCAGCCAGGCTGTGATGGAATAGTGAATAATTATGCTGCAAATGGCACTGTGATGCTGCCTTTCAGCTGCTATGTCAAGAGACCTACTATTAAAAGGTTTGACACTGCCACCTACAGCCATTAGAAGATACATTTACAGTATACATTTACAGCACACATTACATGGAGCAGATAGGGGTTGGGCATCTTGCTCAAGGATGCTTACAGGTAGGCCACCTCTGGGTCAGTTGGTTGTGCTCTCTGTTTTAGGCTCTCAGGTGATGTGCTAATTAGTCACATCAACTGGTCAATATTGTCCTACATTGTCAACTAGGTATTTCCATGCAAAACATTGTTGTTAAACACAGCCACACACCTCTAAAACCTCTTGTCTCTCCTGGTTGACAGCAGTACTGCATGGCTCCACTCTGACAGAGGTCAGCTCCTCTCCTACATACGGCACCACCTGAGGACAGGGAACACAAACAAACAGACTGGCTTTCCTTCCAGAAAGTGAACTTAACTGACTTAACTTGATGGTGGGAACCCTGTAATGTTAGGATTCAGTAAAAAGCTAGCATCAACCGACAAAACACTGGCAGTTAAAGTAGGACTCCATTAGACCTTCCTGACCTCGGCTGCTCCTTCCTGCAGGTCAGAGGTCATCTCCATGCAACGTTCATACAGGAGTCGTAGCTTTCGGAACAGCAGGGCCAACTGACGCAAGTGCTCCTGGAGTTTACCAAAGCGGTCTTGGTACACCGCCTGGCTCTGGTTCACACCGTTAGGAAGCTAGGACCAGAAAAAGAGGTTCATTTTTACCACATTAGAGTTTGGCAATATTCAGAGCAATAATCAGGGGAGTGAACTTAATATTATAAAAAGGGCATGTTTTGACGACCGTATTTAGTTGGAGAATACACATACAAATACATTTGGTACCTTAGATAATTCAAGCGATCAAGCAACTTTGATTTAAAAACAATTTAAACCTTAGAAAGTTACACTTTGTTTCTGGAATTACCCTTGTGGTTACAACCAGCATTACAAAAACATTGTTATGTTGGTTTAAAACAGTGCATCACCCTCCTTGTGCAGTTACGCTTCCAAAAATAAACAGTGAGCTGGGGAGGAAACTTCTGGGTATAACACAAACGTGGAGTGTACCTGTAAACTGAAAACTTCCTGCAACACATGTGTGATTAAGGAAACATCCTATTTTATAATTTATATTTTTCACAAATGGGATGTCGGCAGATCAACAAATTTCACTGCCATGTTTACTTGTGTATGTGACAATAAAACTTGAATCTTGAAACTGGATGGATGGCAGCTGAATAGTAATGGTCTGACCTGGGTCTCAGGCTCTGAAACTGAAAGGTCCTGAATACAATCCCCAACATAGGACTACCTGCAATCTTAACCAATATGCCTAAACCCTACTTGCACAAATATGCATACTTAGTAAATTACTTGGGATACAAGGAAAAAGAGCATGTGCTACCCAAATGTAGATGTCTTGAACTGTAACATTTTCATCAGTACAAAAAGCAACATAACATAGGCTATACAAGGGCGCAATGAATAGCTACCTGTGTGGCTCGTGTGATCTGGAAGATTTCCATGGTTCGAGTGACAATGTCCTGGACAGTTTCCTGTCCAATGCGACAAAGAAAAACGGGGGAAATCTCTCTCAGAGCTCCCTGGGGAGGGATAGAGGGTTGACCGGGACCTGCATTAGAAGGCATGTGAGGCTGTTGCTGGGGTGGTATCCCCGCCAGTCCCTTCTGAGGTAGGGCTGATGACATGGCTAATCTGGTGTGAGAAGATGTCAAAATAAAATAACGAACAAAACATGTAATTGTATGCATAAAGTTATGCATATTTTGCAATAGGTCGGTGCCTCGTATTTAGACTCTACATTTACAAATAACTTTTGAAACATTAAACTTGAATAAAACACGTTATTTGCAACTACACTAGTATACTACTCGTCGAAACAATAAAGGCTCTGAGTTAGCGCGCTATATCTTTGCTAGATGGTAATAAAGTCTGTAATACTTACCTCAGAATATTACGCCCTGTAACTAAATGTTAATAAAAAGCCTAAAATGTGTGCAAACGACTAATATGAAACATTAAATCGTTCAAAATACGATCTCATAAGACTCGCCAACGTTTACCAGAAAAGGGGAAAGCATGTTAATGTTTTTACTACGTCATTTCCTGCTGCAGAATTTATTCTCTGTCACCAGATGGAGACAAATAATTAAATTTCACTAGGTTAAGTTTTAGCATCTAGATCAAAATCAGTTTGTAGCCTCCATTTATCACTCTACTATATGGTTTTAGCCGTTTTTGTTTGTATCCTACTCATACGACTGATGTAGCGGCTCATGTTATGTATTTGGAACTTTTTACCCTTGCTTATATTGCTATTATTTAGTTCCCTTAGATACATTATTTCGTAAATAATATATTGACAATAGGCTATATTGTCAAATGTTTATATTGACTCATTGGCTCAATCCCATGTGCTTTTAGTTGAAACTGTGTATTTTGTATTTTGTCCTTCCTTCCAGGAGGAGCAGATCTCCAAAGAGGAGAAACTATGCGTTCTTTCATTTAAGAGATATATTATCTGATAATGTAAGAACAATACACACCAACCATAGCTATTATGCTACCACTCACAGATGCTCCATCATATTTCTGTGCCACACATTTAACACCTGCAAGCCCACTGCTTTGAATCTGCTGCTCCAACTCACACACACGTCACAATTGACGTGGCATCAAAACATGTGCGGAATTCGCGCCTTAAGTGACGCTTCCCAAACATATAGCACACAAATGGCCAACTGCTCTGATTGTCCATCCATGGCCTCATCTGCCATAATGGCAGAGATTTCATATTTGGTCACCTCAGTTGTTACAACGTTGGCAATTTCTTATGCAAAACATTCAATCATCTCATTCTGAGATGTGGGAGAGAGATAGGTTGCATTAGATGGAGGATTGTACCTTTGCAAGAAGGGGTCAAATTCTTTCAAAAGCTCCATACATGCAAGGAAGTTGCCTCTGTTGGAGATGACACTGGATTCATCATTGCCTCAAAAAGGGAGCCCCTGTCTTCCTAACATGGTGGTGACAGAAACAACGCGACGAAGCTCCCTTCTCTCTGCTACATCATGTGCATGTGAAGATGCAAATATTTCTGCAATGCTTCCATGCTTACTTGTAGCCTTGTAGCTTTGCCATGTTACAACACTGTATTTGTGACTCTGTATTCTTGTGTTTTCTAAATATAAACAAGTTCATCCAGTTTCTACAGCCATTACAGCCAAAATAATCATGGTTTAGAATTTTGCCAAATACTCTGCATGGAAAGCAGGTAATAGCATTTTGGTTGACTGAATATTCAAGCCATGGGTACTTGCCAAACCAGCATCTCAAAGCATGAAAATGCTATAGAAACTTTCCAGTAAACTGAATAGCTCTGCAGCCTCTTTGACAGCCCTACATGTATGGCAGATGCAGTGATGCTTGCAAACACACCCGTTAATATTTGTTCAGGCTAGTTCTGAGAATTCAGTATTTTCCAATCTGTAGCAAGCAACAATCTATGGCAGGCAACAATCTGTAGCAGGCCACAATCGTAAATATGAACTAGTTTGCAGTATTTATTAGGCTGTAACCTGTCAGAAACATTTTAATTGGAGTACTTACTACTGCAGCTTATCCATACTCCACATGTCGTAGCTACTGCAGTTTCACAATGTTCCATGCCACACCCTGGCACAGAAAACATTGAATGTCAAGTCTAGCAAGAGATGCTCATTTAAGGTGTATATGGTATTTCCGTGTTGATTGTGTTGATTGTGGTGTTATCGATGAAGCATATTTTTTAAAGAAACAGGCACGTTTGTTTGGGGGGACTGGAGGCCTAGCGATGCCCTGGTGAAGAGCATGTAGCATTCTCTGTGGAATCATTCATTCATTCATTCATTCATTCATTCATACCTTCAGTAACTGCAGTATTTTTTATATGTTTAATAAATATACACAACTTAAAATTATTATTGTAAGGAAGGGGTTTACCCAAGCCTGTATTATAATGGCCCAGGGTGATGGCGACAGATCTACCAACCAATCATGAGTGGATTTTCATTTTATAAGTCAGTGGTTTCATCCAATGCGGAGTAAGGTAATTTCATTCACTGCAATTCAGATGCTAGTTAAGAGTCATTCACACCTTCGCCTCTCTAACCTCCTCCTCTCTGGCCCTCACGTTCCCCAGACCAGAATCCAATTGAGAACCTCTGGGACGTTATGTATCGTGCATTCAACGCCGCCAAGTAGCACCACACACTGTCCAGGAGCTCACTGATGCCCTCATCCAGGTCTGGGAGGAGATTCCCCAGGACATCATCCATCGTCTCATAAGGAGCATGCCCAAACGTTGTCGGGAGTGCATACAGGCATGTGGGGGCCATACGCAGTACTGACAGGTGAAGCAGATAATTGTAAATGGGAGGGGCCAGGGACCGGGAAAAGGAAACGGAACTAGGGAAGGGCCAGGCAGAACAGTGGACTGGCACACTAGGGGAACATAGAGTGGACAACAGGAAACATGGCACACATACAAAAACACAACATGACAAGAAACAAAGAACAGGAGATTATGGACCGGATCGTGACAATGATAGCTAAAGTTCGTTTTTATTGAAGTTTTTAAATGGATTGGATTCATTCATCAGACTGCCTAACTCTGAAGTTGGCGGAGACAGGCAGTTAATGCGAAATATTAGATTAGAAAAAATGGGGACAAAACCTAGATTTTGAAATGTGGGGGGGATAATGGCTCCTATGCCAATGCTTCCTCCCCCTTACCCAGAGAACATATTATAACTAAAATTACATTGAGGAAGAAGGATTGTGACCTCATCTTAACCTGAAATGATAAATTCTGTCTTGTTTTTACTGTACTGTCGCTTTTCATCACTAAAATAAGCGAACTAGTACACCGATCCATCTCTTTTGAACCCTTATAATCTTTCATGTTTTTCCCCCCATTCATGGGACTGCTGAAGTGGTTAGAGATGTGCCACTCTGTATCTACTCAACTTGTTGAGATCCATTTGGCCGGCATAACAAGCCGCTTCCGAAAATAGTAGCAAAGGGATCCGTATCCCTTTGATATGGAGGGTGGTTCGGTGGATGCAGATAGACATAGACTTGAGTTGTCGTGCTTCACTTTGGTCATGCTTTGAATATTTGTTTCATGATAAAAATATGCAGCGTCAACACAGAGATGATATTTGTGGAACATGTGGATGGTCGGACAAATGGAGGGCTAGGTGGATGGAGGGAATGATAGCATAGGAAAAGAGGGTTCGATGGATAGATAAGTTGAGGGGTGAATAGATAATAAATGGAGAGATGGATGGATGGACTACTTATCTATCTATTAGACAAGTAAATTATGCCACTGGTGACAAAGGATGACACAAGAATCTTTATTTCCATTACTTGAAATAAGGTTAATAGGGTTAATGACTAGGTGTGACGCGAAAGCGAAATTGAACTTAAATAGACTATAGAAATCTGTAGCTTCAATACCTAAATATTTGGTTGGCTTTAAGGGTTGCCTTAAGTGCTAGACCTATGGCAATTTATCTGTCATTCATCATTGTTTCTCATCTAATATGTCTGCAAATTGTATTAGCATCTCTACTATTTTATCCGCATGTTTGTTGTTGTAGAATTGAACTTAAATGCCCTGAGTGGCAACACGTTTTATTAATCACATTAAATAAAGTGATAGGCCTAAGTTACATGGGCCTACTGTATAGTGCTCTACACACACCTATTGGAATCTTAATCAGGTTCCTGGGGTAAAGATAACCGAAGAAATTACTCTTAGTTTGCAGGCGGACATTCTGGACTTCACCAGAACATCCTGATGGCCAGTCCACTTCTAGCTCTTGGTTTACAGTTGTTCACAATTGTTTACACTTATCTGCTTGACTTTAGTTCCGTGAAGGCCCACAGAAATAGAGACGGATTTTAGGTCGTCTGAGCTAGTAGGGAGAAGAACGCTCTTAAAGGCGTATTTCCAACCCAACATACTAGATGCCATGGTCTCACAGTGGCTGCACTACTAAGCTGTCCCTAATGCTAAAATAAAATAACATTGTAGGTAACTAATAAAAAATAAAAAGTCCAGAACCCAGAGAGTCACCGCTACCAATCATGCCTGATTAAACACAGCTCGCTGTGTGACAGCTAGACGCAAACTAGCTCTTCTCTGGCCATGTCTTGAAAGAATCCTCTACATAACCAGCCAGCTTATAGCTCTGGCCAGAATTGGGAGATCGCAGGGCGGAAGGAGCCTTTGCTGCAGGTCACAGATTTCGGCCCTCAACCTGCTTTGTTCCTGAGCCCACTGACTCTTTTTGTCTGACATTTTTTTCTCCCAGGTCTTCTGGAGGAACATCTTTTCTTCCTGCCGGTTGTTGATGTTGGTCCTCAACATCCGCCATTTCTGGTCCATCTGCCTCTCCTTATCCTCAAGCTTCTCCTCCCAGTTTTTTTGGAGGACCTTCATTTCCTTCTGTAGCTCCTTGAGGGCAGTGCAGGTTCTGTGTAGAACTTCCTCAGACTTGATCTTGGCCTCCTGGGCCTCAGAGACCACAGCCTCCATCAGTTTGAGTTTGGCCTGAAGGTCCTTAGTGATTGCCTGGTCCCTTTTCTTCTTCTTAAGTTTTTCCAAGAAGTGAGCATCTTTTACCTGCTGCACCTGGTACTGGAGGTTATTTCTGTCCTCCACGAGGAGGGCGATCTTCTCTCTCCAGTATCTCTCCTTGTGCATAAGCTCCTCCAGCTCATTTGTGTGTACCTGAATTTTATCCTTCAGAAGAGACTTGAGCGACATCTTTTCTTTTCGGAGAAAGATGCGTTTCAAAAGGTTTAGAAAGCGTTCTGCCATTTTGCTCTTAAGATCACTCAGACTGAATACTGTTCACTGTTTCTCAGAGTGGTTTACAATCATCTGCTTGACTTCAGAATGTACACTTCTACATATAAAGGTCAGATGTTGTGATGTCATCGACTGGGCGTGGTCAAGAGCACAGACTGCCATGGTCTACTCACACATTGACTTGTGATGTCATAGACTGGCCGTTACCAGAATGGGCTACAGCATTTGTTTCTATTTGCTCGGTGATGTCATTGTGTGGGCGTGGTCTGAATGGAAGGCCAGTTTTGTCTTGCCCTTGTACTCTCAGAGTTGAGCGCACGTGCACACACACACACGCACACACAAACACGCTAACACACACCTTGTATTATGCTCAAGTACGGATTTAGGTTATAAAAGTAATGCTATGGCACTGAGAGCATTTAAGATTCTTATTTGGGACCAGAACTTACATACATACAATAAACTCATTCTTACTCAGTAATTACATTTTCAGTATTTAGTCATTTTAATCCAAAGCGACGGTTACAGTTGAACTGGTAAACCACCGGTTTCTGCAAGCAAACAAAATTATCCTAGAATAAGGACAGCATTATGCCATCATGGTTACTTCACGTATGCATTATTCAGTATACATTACTCAATATATTTCTATAAAAATCAACATGCAATCCCTAAAAATTTAATTAATTGCTAGCAGCCTATGTACCGGTGCTTAATGCTTAATATTCTAAGAGCTGATCTAACAGAGTAATTCTCAATGCAGAGCCTCCTTTGTGCAATGGTCGCTAACTGCATCACTAACTTGTAGTTGTAGTGAAGTGGGGGCCGCAGCCATCACCCCCTCTAGACAAGAAGGAGTGGGGGTGGAACCCCCTTGTTGTGGAAGTTTCTGTAATTAAGTCTTACACAGCAGCCTGTCTTTTGGTTAAGTTCACTTGCAAGCGGGCACACAGTCATTGACAATGTCTCAGAAAAAATGTGCACTCGAGTAGGGCGCATGCAGAGATGTTATAGAGAGAGTTGGAAAGGGAGGGCTCCTCACTCCCCGGGCCTGGTTCAGGCCAGTTTCAGTAAGCACAATTCTTTGTCTCACCATACATCGTTATACATTTGGTTGAACCCTGGTGCAGAAATCGAGAAAACAGAGAGAACACATTTTCTATGCAAACCGTCTCCTTATCTCTGTCTCAGTACAATGGTTTAACTTATCTAGTGGGAGAAAATAGAATAGCAGCCTGGATACCAGAACACAGCATGGCCGCACGTAAGGCTGTTGGTAATTTTATAGAAATTTAAGCAAAATAGCTTTAAACTGGCTTGTCCTGGTGCGATTTTGAAAATGTAAAAATACTGGATGATAAAACTTATATTGAGACCACTCTCGTCGAGTACAAAAGCAATTTATTAGGACATAGAGAAAAATGCTATTTAACAATTATTTTTGGCGGAATGGCTAGTTCGGGGGGGCTTCTACTCAACATACTGGTAAGTATGGGTGTATTGAACCCCCGAATAGGCCAGCAGCAGACATGACCTGTTAACCGTAATAACATGATGGTAAACATGTATGAGCATATGCAACCATAATACAACTTAAATACAAAAATACACATACACGTAATACCTGTAATGAGGTCAAGCAATGTTTGAAAACAAACCCTTACTTTTCACATTAGTAAGAATTATATAACAGAAAAGAAAGACATGTACAACAATTGAAAGACAAAGAAAAGGTGGTGCTGGGGAGGTGGCGTGTTCTGGAATGAGCTCAGCAAGCGAAAGTTAAGGAGGCTAAGAAAGCACTTGACGGACCTCTCTCCAATGAGATCCTACAAGACCTAATGAAAAAGATCTGTTATGCTTCAACAGATGTAAAACAAGTTTATGAAGACTCATGCCAATACATTGTCGATGAAGAAACCGACACTTGTGTACATGTTTATATCCTATTAGCATAGTGTCCAAAAGGTGCTCTGTGTCTTAAATGTTCTTCTCTGCATTATTATTAGGGTACTACCGAGGTCAGCACGCTGGTTGATGGCAAATAACAGGAAGTAGGAAGCATGGGAACTGATCCGGACAGCTGCTCAGATGAACGGAAAGCCACTCCAAGAATATTTAGTGTTAAGTCAGGTGGGATTGGTTCATTGTTCAATCAATACCCTTGATCAATACTTGAATTACACTTGTTAGTAGTAGTGGAAGCCTGGATATGGGTCATAGTTTAGGCCCAGTTTTATATAGTGTTTGTACAATCCTGCTATGAATTATGTGCCTCTAGTGAATAAAATGAAAGCTTTAATAACAAACAATGTCAACTTCACATTCCCTATACAGAATTGTAACAACGGGAGCCTACCCCCCACATTATTTTTATATATTTATTTGTTATGCCATGAACAAAATGTCTACATTTTTGTGTACTTGTTTAATTTTTCATTTAATTGCACATGCTGCTCAGATATTCACCATAATGGTGTACACTGAGTAATGCAATAAAAATAAAAAGAGGTGTTTAGATTGGATGCCATTAATGTGATATTAGGGTTTGGTCATGACCGCGGTGCGCTGGCCTCGGCACACGCTCCCCGCCCCTCCTCCGTGCTGCACACCTAAGTGCAGGTCATCCCACACACCTGTGGTGTTTTTCTTTTCATGCGTTTATGCAACGCCAGGTTGTATTCTTAAACGTAGAAAGTTGTACTTTAAGTTGTACATTAAAATGAGCGTCTTTGCATCCTCACCTCACCGTGTCTTTCTTTTGGCTAGCACCGACTCTCTCTCCACTCACAGCGTTACAGGTTTGAAGTGAACAGATTTCATCACTTGCTCCAAGGGTGTTAGCGTGTGCCCTGCAGTGAACCTGAAATGACTGCATTATTTATGGTTTGGAGCAACAGTTCATAAATTCAAAGAAACAACATTTTGGAATTCTCAGAGGGCTAAGGGAACCTTCCGCTGCCATGCTCATTAGTACTTAGTATTAGTATAACTTAGTAAGTTATTTTGTCTTTTTTTATTCCCTGGTTTAGCTCAACCTGTCCAATATGCCAGTGGCAGTAAACAGAAGGCTAAGAGTCTCTGTAGGGACTGGGCTGTGAGTGGTTAGTATAATCTACCCTTATATTTGATAAGATCATAGAGGGCCCATTGTAACTGACCAGAATGTTCAGCACGGGTTGGGTCTTAAAGGAACTATGATGAGCAAACTTTCAAAACATTATGACTGCATGTAGGCAACCAGTGGCATACACAAATTCTAAGGAGTAGGGACAGAAAATGTAACAAAGGGAACCCTTGATGCACAAACGTGCGTGTGAGGATAGAGCAGGAGGTTGCATACCTAAACAAATGACTACGGTATGTAAATTGTGTTGAGTCACTCACTCCATTTAGGAGGGTGTTTTTCATATTTGAAGCAACTTTTAGCTAAGCTGCCTTTTGACAACAGCTAAATAAACAGCAGATAAACAACAGCTTGTCACGGTCCCAGAGAAGACCATACCCATTTTAAAAAAGGTTTTCAAAATTATTGAATGTAGCTGTCAGCCTAAACACACCCCACAAGAAAATAAACACAAATTATGAAGTTGTGTCAGTTATAACCTGTCTTACCACCATGACAAGAACATTTGGAAACATTTCAACATAAAAAAGTATCTTGCACCAGGAAATGGAAAGTAGGGTGATAATAAAGCAATACAAAGGCTTGATTGTCCTCTAATAGCAGCCAGAACAGTCTGTAACAGGAACATGTCCATTTCCCTTTTTGTCCTTGAAGTCATATCGCTAGTAATCATTAGCAGCCAGGGGTTTAAGCAATTAAGTGCAGGTTTAATCTTGTTTTATTTGAACGTCATTGATTTGATCGCTAAGAAAACAAAACCTGAGTGTTTGAGATCAGTCACCTGTGTCAGAACTTATAGCACATTAATATGAGAGTTGTTCACATTTAAGTGAAGCAAAGCTTTTAAACTCCAAAAGTCAGTATAGTCAATTTGGATTTTCAGTAGGCTATTGGCTGATACTGCAACTTGAATGTAATATGAATATTGAGGTTATTGAAGTTATTGATGCATGTAATTTTTTTGTCTGCCACTATAATCAAAATTACATAAATGCAGAAGTACAGTAAAGTTTGGGCTTTACATAG
>JAODLI010000810.1:0-11725 GCA_027575585.1 Percopsis omiscomaycus | reverse complement strand
ATATATATATACACACTGTATATGAACTATTTTATTTGATCTGCTCTAAAAAAGGACACTTTCAGAATGTAGCAGTCTGAACACAGTAGACAACATGAATGCCATCAAACTGTTAAGAAGTTTAGATACTATATCATTCCCTGAACTATGGTAGAGTGCAGGTATACCCTTTTCCAGTGTTTCCCATTAATTATATAGCTTATGGTGCCCCACCATGGTCTAATTTCCTCCACTATAGTTTCATAATAGCTTCTCTCCAACATTGTATTTTGCGCAGTGGTATTAGCAAAGCCTCTCTCACTCCAAATGAATGAACAGAAGTGAACACATCAGCTGATACTGATGGGTAACTCGTTATGTTGTTTTTGCTTCATAACTTATAAAACATCCTGCTGAAAAATGTCAGCCAGAGACACATTCAGAAAGCTAGAGAGGCAGAGAGACACACAGGGGCCAGAGTAAGGGCTAATTTAGTGTATTCACATTTTTTTCATAATAATATTATTATTATTTTCGTAATAATTATGTCAGTTGGATTAGCCATTACTACTATAAGGAAAAACATACATATGCTTGTAGCAATAAGGCCAAGCCAAGATTGAAAGGTGATATAGCAGTTGTTTAAATTGTCTTTAGTGTAATTTAAGGTAGTGGTACCTTGCATTTGTTTGTGAGGGATTAATTAAATCAGATAAAACCCAAATATCACTTAATATTCAGGATAGGCCACATTGCCTGCAGCTGTCAACTTCATTGAAAACTGTGGCACACACTTACTGTCCACACAGGTTTGCTGCTATTATCCGTGCGTTGCACGGCTTTATTCACAAGGTTATCACAGCCTTGCCCTCCTAGGCAGCTGTCGGATCGTGGCTCCCGGACACTGTACTCTGGAGATACCCTGCTACCTACCTGCCGCGGAGGAATCCGTTATTCAGCCTAGCTTGGAGCTAGTGGACTATAATTTATAATAAATCCTGTGTAAACATTTCCCTGCGTGTCTGCATCATCTGTCTGCAATTGGGTTCCCCAGACTCCCTTAACACTTGCTGTCTTACAAGTTTTAACCTGTTATTACACAGCTAACTCAAATACTACATTGTGATTGTTTTTGTTTTGTTTTTTGTATTATTTGAACAAGCTTGGGCCTCATATTTCACACTCAAAACCATGAGGGTGTAGCATACTGCAAAAAGTATATTTGTATAATTTCTATCTCTGTTCTCCAGCTCTCAATTTACCAGTCTATGTACACTACCAGTCAAAAGTTTGGGAGCTCTCTCTGGCTCACACCTAAAATTGGGTAAACTGCGTAAACTTTTGTGAACTCTTTAAAAAGAGCTAGTGTGTAAAGAGATAATATAAGCGGAACCCTGTGTCATACTGCCTCTGCTGCACTGTGGCTGCTAGAGACAGCTCAAATGCAGAGGACACATTTCTCCAGTGACAATAAAGACTAATAAAGTCTGGATGTAAATCCAGGAAACAGAAAGGAAAGTTCTTAATGTGTAATCAATTAGGTAATCATTTGCAAACATGTTGTTTTCATGAGTTCCTCATTTCATAAGTGTGATATAATGGAGAACTAGACTGCTTGTAAAAGACCTGACCTGAAATATTCTCAGTTTAGAATTTACGACATGGCTAAACGTAACACGGCAAAAAGTGGATCGACATGGTGATTGAAACATTAACTTCTCAAGCCCAGTCAAACAAACTGGTAGACTACTATTTGGCAGCCTGAAAAGTGGCATTAAAGGATATAACACCACATTTCTAAATGAGACCCCAGATGTCTCAAGGCAATTGTAGAATGTTGGTTTAAGATATCAGGTAGTTTCTCTCACAATAATTATACCTCATTAGAGACATGCGCGGCTCATTACTTCTCCGTTAAACAGTTGTGTCTCCCTCCTTGATCTCTTTCACACACATCCTCAGCTTTATGGGTTTAAACTCCCACATCTATTCTTTCAGCATTAGAATACACTTTATAATATAACAGGATAGTCTAGTGGCCTAGGTGTTGGACTCCCAGCAAGAAGGTCGTGGGTTCGACCCCCAGAGTTGGCCTATGCATACCTATAAGCATCCTTGAGCCTTGAGCAAGATGCCTAACCCCTATCTTCTCCATGTAATAGCACTATGTAATTGTAAAGTTGCTTTGGATAAAATCTTCTACTAAATGACTTAATTGTAATTATACCCATGTAACCTAAACCTGGCCCCTTGTGGTCAACAATAAATAAAATTAGCCAAATACTATAATAAAATGCTGTAATATTTTCAAAATACATAATATGTAAATAATTAGGCAATCATTTGCAAATGAGTTCCTCATTTCAAATAAGTGTGATATATGGGGAACTATAGGCAACCATGGCTCCTGGGTAGATGATTAAACTTTTAATAAAAGGAAGTTGGCAGTTGACACACTGTATTGAAACAGTACATCGAAAGGCAGCACTCTGAATCCCTCCATAACCTTTGGACATCTTTCACCCATCTTTACTGTGAGTTACATGATAATATATAGTCAAATACATTTAATATTATAGATATATTGATTGCGGTGGATTTCTCGATGTGTGTGTATCACGCACATGCAGAGAGTTCCAAGGGGGCAGGGTCTCAAATGTAAAAAGCTAGGGGCATCTATAACAATGGCGCTAATTTTAAGTAATTTCAATAATACTATTAATAATAACTAAATCATTATCACCATGATAAACATTGTAAACAGACATTTGCTGTGTGTGTGGTCACAATCATGATTATGTCACGATCGGCGCGCATAGGTCCATGTGTCTCCCTTCCCCAATGCGCACCTGTAGGAGGATTAGCCCTACAGGTGCGCCTCCTTAGGCTGTTTAATGGACTATTTAAGTTCTGCCAACTCTCGCCCAACCACCACCATTAGTTACAGATTATAAGACTACTGATTTTTTTAATTTTATTTTTACCTCGATAAAAATCATGAAAAAAATGCAGCTTTGCTAAAGCAAGTAACTTTTATTGGGAAGATGAATCCAACAGGATCTTTACAGGAAACTCCTATCATTATTAAATAAAAACCACTGTATACATATAGAACTATGATGGGCTATATCTAATTCTCTTAATCTACTGTAAAGTCAGTAAAAAATATTAATTCACATTTAAATTTACATTTGGCTGAAGTAACTTGATTTCAATATCAAAACTCATAACCGCTTGATTAAGCACAAAGAAGGAAAAATAAATGCCGATAAAATTATGAAGCTGAAAAATGTCTGTTGGGAACTCTCTGTTGAAATTTTGCTGGCTGCGAACAATTTAGATTTTAGGATAATTATGCGTTTGGGTGTAGGCTTAATGTTGCGGTGGAAATGTAACAAACTTTGTTTGTGGCATGGTGTATGAGCATACAAAATAGGCCTACTGCTAATAGCCAACCACATTTATCAGGTTAGCAAGCAAGCCCGCGGGTGTCTGCCAAGCAGGAAGCAAGACCACTCGAGTTAGTCAAGTTGGTCAAAACTCCATTTCGGGAAGTTCCTGTTTTTGTTTTTTTTGGGCCAAAAATCATTAATTAGAAACCCTAATTTAAATTAGGTTTTAATTGCCACATCATTGATCAAAAATCCCTAATAGGGCTTTAGTGCTACAATACCCCGGAGATCCATTTGTTTTAACAATCGAATATTCCCAGGGCTCTTACTGAATCTGTAGTTATAATATTTGTGAAGTATATAATATTAGATACAGTATACTTTATCTAATATATATCAATAACAATAAGCACCTAATTACAACAACAACACACAGTGCTTTTCTTTGCACAAAACTACTGAAATGTAATAATTTTTTTATGTTTATGGAAGAATTTTACATCACCACTTACTCCTTGGAATCTGAAGTTACATTTAATTATAGTGATAATATTATTATAACTTTATTTACAGACTCAAGGTCCAGATAACAAGAGGAGTAGACACAAACACAAACATAAATACATACAGACATACTGACTACCACATAATTACATAAGGAAACCATACAAAACATACTTACATACATACATATATACAGTACATACATTTTACATACATACATACATAAATAGCGATGCAAAATAATTAAACAGGTACAGATGCTTGTTCCAGTGTTTTCAGTGTTGGGAGGTATATCTGATATCACTAAGTGCAGGGTTGGTTAAGGCAGTTAAATTTGTATTCTTTGACTGTTAATCAGCACATGAATCTGTACATAACATTCCTCATCACAGCATAGAAGGTGGGAAGGTGTCCATCTTTGACACAGTATGTACAGTATGCTCTGAAAAGAGATGTTCTTCTTCTTCATATTTGCTTGTCCATATAATTTACATTACTGACGCTGTATGTCATCATCGGCACAAAGATCATCGCTGATGATGTGGCCCAAGTATTTAGTTTTACTACGTTTAGCTCTTGCCCTGTATAGAAATAGTAATAATTATAATATAAAAATTGTTAAATGTCATTGGTTTTAAAATGTGATGATTTAAAATGTGTATCACTATTATTGTTATTATTATATATGCATCTTATTGTATAATAGTAATAATAAAAATAAGTGCACAAAAATAATATGAATAGCACCTTTAAGAAATTGTTTACAACATTGATTTGAAATAAGTAAAACAATAAACAAATCATAAAATATAAAATTAAATTACACAAAATTAGAATCTTTCATCCCATCAATTTTATAAAAATTTGACAAATGTAGTAAATCATGTAATTCCTTTCGTCAAAATGGTAACCAAATATTTGTCATTGAATTTGGATTAAATATATGTTAGGGGTGTGACGAGATCTCGTGCCAAGAGATCTTGCAATATTAAAACGTGACGATATGTCTTGTTGAGCTGAATAGTAGTCTGACAATATTAGCCTGAAAGAGGCAGAAAGCTTTGCCATTTAAAAACCGATGGTTGGACTTCGCTAAGCTATATTACAATAACGTCATTTAGCAGGCACTTTTATCCAAATCAAAATTACATGATGCCATTACATGGAGCACATAGGGGTGCTCCATGTAATGGCATCACTATAGTGACTTATAATGCGTGATAAATGGTGGCTGCGCACGAGGTAGGATTTGAGTTGCACATAAAGTGCTTTCCGCACACTGTAAACCTTGCTGCCTATGCAGGCCTAGGTGTAGCCCATGTCATTCGTTTGCTCAGGCGGGTGAGACCTTGTGGCTGCTTTTTTTTTTCTTCGCAGTGTTTTTGGCCAAGCAGAAGCTGCTAAAACTGCCATTAGTTAGTCAAGTTAATCATGGACCACGCGATGAACAGCACCTTGGATATGCTGGATTGTTACCTACACTGTAAAAAAAATCTGTAATTTAAGTTCACACCCCTAATAAATCAGAAGAAAAAAATAATAGTAATAATGAATTATGAGACTATAACTATAACAAATTGGGGAGTAAAACAAGCATGAAGCATGAAGCAGTCAAAAATAAAACTACAACAAACAATATATTGTTGTATTTAGCTACACAACCATCACTATTTATTTTCATCATAAAATATAGAAAATATATTATGTCAAAATGTTGAAGATTATCTGTATGTAAAAACGGAAATCTATAGGCCTACCAAATTAAGCTAAATATTTCTGTACATCAAAAACCAACATTTTTCGTCCCCATTAAAATGAAAATATAATATATAATATAGTCCAAACATTTGTCTAAATTTTGATGATTGCGTTTGTAGGCCTAAAGGAAATAGGATACTGTATTTGGTTAGAAAATCTGCAAGATTTTGAAGAAAGTATTAAACGTCATTTATTTGATGAAAAGTGACGCCTAACGGTTTTGCACAACTGTTTTGCTTCACCATTTAACGTCGATCTCATAAGACTGGGCTGGCGAATAATTCATGCTTGATGTTTAATTTCCAGATACTTCTCAACGTGAGGTTCAGTCTCTTCTGATGAACCCCTTTACTGTTCCCTGACAAAGAAACATGGCTGGAGCTCCAACACTTCTTCTGTTTATCTGTCTCCTACAAGGTAAACCCTTTAAATCCCCATTGTATATCCCCTCAAACCCTGTTGTACACTTTTGTGTAATTATTTTTCGGCCCATTTACAATTTTTTAATATCTAACTATAGATTTATAAAATATGATGTGGTAAAAATTTAATTCTGTTTGAAAAGCAAGTTATTCATATGGTGCAAAATTTCAGTTAAAAATGAATAAGACTACATGGACAGTGAGATGAGCTACCATTTATCTGATATGATCTATTTGTATATTATGATTTATAAAAAAATTTTTTTTAAACAGTAGTTTTTAATATTCACACTTTTAAATTTCCATTTTCTTTCATATACCCCCTGTAGTGCATCTAAGTACCCCTAGGGGCACATGTACCCCCATATGAGAAACACTGCTATATCCAACATACAGAGATGTAGACCATGACAGCAATATTGTGGGATTTATAATTTAAGGGCCCTATCTTACACCCAGTGCAAAGCGGTACCAAGCGCGAAGCAACTGTCTTTGCTAGTTTTCGACCGATGCAGTTGGTTCCATTTCTCTCTCTATATCTTGTGTGTTATGTACTACTCTACTTGACCCTGTAAATTGCCCCTGGGGGACAAATAAAGTGTTTTGAATTGAATTTGAATTGGTAAAGTGGATTTGGACCCGTCCTAAATGCACATGTGCCATGCGCTTTAGACCATGGGCTATGTCTTTCTCGTTTGTTGTTGCTATTGTTGTTGTTGTTTGTTGTTATTGTCAGTTATTGAGTTAAATAAAAATATTTTATATGAGGTAGAATTCTCCAGGACATGTTTATTGTATAAACATGTTGCAATATAAATAAAAATTGTATTAGGTTAATTCTTCCCTGTTCATCAATGGAGGTGTGTGTTATGTTTCAGGTGCCCTTTGCCAGTGGGAAGCCAATATGCCACAAACTATAAAGGTTTTGAGTGGATCTTGTGTCACCATTCCCTGCTCCTTTACAATACCCCATGACTATGATCAACATCTAAATGCAACATGTAAAGCAGTATGGATAACAGGTTTTAAAGATGGGCCAGTTGTCTTTGATTCTAGTAACAATAAGCAGAAACTAAGTGGAGAGTTATTAGGTGATTTACTGAAGAAGGACTGCACCACAACCCTGAACAACATGACAGTGTCTGACAACACTGGTAAATATTTCTTTAGAATAGAATGTGAGAATGCTCTAAAATATAATTATGAGACAAAATCTTCAAGGATAACTGTAAATGGTAAGTCTAATTTTCTGTCTATTCCTTTCCAAACTAAACATTTAGATATTGATCAGAATGGCATTTGTATGTAATAAGTGGTAAACATGTATCTTCATACCAGAGGATGCTCCCATACCAACTCTAACCGCAATAACAGAGGAGGTGAAGGAGGGAAACACAGTGACTTTGAGATGCTCAGCTAAAGCCCCCTGTGTTTCTCTGCCCCCAACTCTGACATGGAGTCCCAACCTGTGGAGCAGTCAGCAGATAATAGTGGAGGAGGAGAAGAACCAGGATAAAACCACAAATAGGATTTCAACTCTGACTTTTACTGCCTCTCATTATCATAATGGAATGAACATCTCCTGCACTGCTGTCTACAATCTACAGATCTACAGTCTGGAGGGACTGAGCAGTCACCTGTCACTTATATAACACTCAATATTTCATGTGAGTTCATTTCTCCTTTTAAGTATATAGTCAGTTGTTTATTTTCTTTAATTTCGATTTTATGGCCACAACATTTACAATACAATATGTGGGATTTGTGGATATTCAGTTTAAAAATTCACTCCACTTTACTCCACGTCAAAATACATATTTGCATCAGAAATTTATTCCAAAGATGCATGCAAACTTATAAACACAAGACAACACACACATTCTGTAATGATGACCAGACAGCAGTATAGGACCCAGACACGGGCCTTCATTCATTATACACAAGTTCAAAGATGCAGAACAGGTTCTGGCATCTTGCAGGTGAGGATGTTACACAATCTATAAATTCATCATAAATAGAATACATTTTTTTGCTGATGCATTTTACATTCTTATATATTTCCATTAGGCTGCATGACATGGGTCATAATGACCCGAAGGCATAATTGTTCTTGCTAAACTTTAGAACAGAAACACATCTCACTATGATGTTCCATGGAATTCTTCAAAGAACTTGTTTGAAATATGAGTAACTGTAACGACATTCAAGTCGAGGGCGAGAGGAGTTTAAGCGCAGAGACACACGAGACGTGGACGAGCGTTCAATGAGCGTAGCCTATGCTCAGTATTTAATAAGGTAATCCACAACGGGTAGCATTCCAAAAAGACAGACAACACAGAGTACTCACCGGCAATTCCCTTCATCCACCCTTCCGCTTATATAGCCGTTTAAGGAGGGTAGATGAGGGGATTGGAGACAGGTTTGTTCATGACTAGGGTGCGTTGGGAACGTGGACGGCCGGTGGCTTAGTACACCTGTGAGCTCGACCGGGAAGAGGCAGCGGCTCCGGTTGTTACAGTAACTTTTTATTTTATTTTAGTGATAACTCTTATTTTGGAGAAAAATATGATGAGGCTTACAACCACATTTCTCCATCTTCCTGTGCTAAATATATCCTTGCAGTGATTCATTATCTCAACCCATGTCTCTTTCCAGCAGCGCCGCCTGTCGGCAGCATTTACATAGTCTAAGTCATTGACTAATGAATGGCAGATGGGAATCTTGATGTAAAGACTCACAATTGACAACATTTTCAGTGCTGAAATATTATCAACATACATTGGGGAACAACACAGGTCTGACATCTCAGTAATAATGTATGTTTGTGTACACAAGCACACGCGTAGCCTATGATCATGCAATTTTGTGTCCATGTGTGAATGTATTTCAAATATACCTAATGAATGATATTTTTATGTGTTCCTGTAGATACCAATGAGTCAAAACATTATGACCACTCACAGATTAGTCAAATAACGTTGTTTATCTAACAACTGCGCATGTCAATGTCTGGGATATATTGGGGGGTAAGCGAACTCGTAGTCAACGTGTTTGATGCAGGAGAAATGGGAAGGCGTGAAGAAAAGGTTCAATTGGTTCTGGCCAGACATCTGGGTCAGCATCCCCAAACAGCAAGGCTTGTTGGGTGCTAACAGTCAGCAGTGGCAAGTACCTACCTACAGTGGTCTGAGGAGGGACAAACCACGAACTGGACGACAAGACGACTCATACTGAATGGCCAAACTAGTTTTGTCAATTGACATTTAAAATGAAATAGAGGCATATATTTCCTGTATTACAAACAGGGGCGTAGGCATATTCAAGTTTTGGTAGTCGATCGCGTTTTGGGAGACCTAGTCGATCCATGGGTATTTATTTAAGTAATACTGTGCATCTTTGACTAAATGTTTTCTAGACCAGATCGTCTGAATCTATGCCAATGTAACAAGACTGCTTTTAGCAGAATGTTATCTATCGTTGGATTCATAGGTGAGTTGCATAATGTAACGATGGCCAGCCGGTAGGCCTATAGTTATCTGCAGTAAAATAAACCTCACTCCTCTACTCTGTATTTTAGCATCTTGCTTATCCTGTATGCCTCCCAACCCCGAGGCTGCAAATTCGCGTCCCGTGTGGAACACAGTGGCACTACTCACAACTTTCACAAATAATTTGTAATTGTTTGTTGGTTGGTGGTCTGACAGAGCCTTTGATTGTACCTGCTATTGTGATTGTATCTTGAAATAGATAATCTTTACTGTCAAAATAATGATGGCATCTAATGAGACTAATCTTTTTTGGGGGGGAGGGTTCTCAGCCCCCCTTAGTAATGGCTTAGGCCCCCCAACCATACATGTCTAGTGACGTCCCTGCTTACAAATAACACATTCATTCAACTTCCATTTAACATATTTAGAATGAATGAACACATTATTTAAAATAGAGAGAAAATTACACCAAAACAGTGTAGCCAACCTGTCCTCTACCTCAAATCTCTGCATCTACGATTGAGCAGATCAAATTGTGGAGCTTGAAAAATCATATTTGCAACAATCTGCATTTGCAATGCAGATAGAAAATAGATTCATGTCATTGAGTCCATCCTCACATCCTCCATCACCATCTGGTACACTGTTGCCACTGCCAAGGACAAGGGCAGACTGCAGTGTGTCATTCGGTCTGCAGAGAATGTGATTGGCTGCAATCTGCCGTCGCTCCAGGACCTGTACGCCTCCAGGACTCTGAAGCGTGCAGGAGAGATAGTGGCTGATCCATCCCACCCCGGTCACAAACTCTTTGAGACACTCCCCACTGACAGGAGCTCCATTAGGATCAAAACCACGCCACAACAACAGTTTTTTCCCATCCGCTACTGTGAATCTAACCTTATCAACAAGGCCCCGAACCCACCCTGACACTCTCCACACATTTTCACTTTGACATTGATTGTACTTACTCAGCTGTAGGGCTCTTTTACTTACATACTGTGTATATATATATATATTTATATTGTTTATATTTTAATACTTGATTTGTTATCTTTCTTATATTTAGAGAATGTTTGATTTGCACCAACACCACTGAATTCCTTGTATGTGTAAAAAACGTATTGCTTCTACTTCTTAATAATAAAAAAATAAAATATAATGCTTAATACAAGCATTTTTAAATTAAAACATTTGAAACATTTATTTAACATACAGTCTCATCATGTTATTCTGAAACACCTCTAAAAATTTAGGGTTCAAATGTTTTAAATCAAAAAATGCTTTGTATTAAGCATTTTAAAACACATTTACTATAGATTTAACATTTCTGAAAAGCAAGTTATGTCCTATGATTTGACCACTTTGAAAGCTAATTTTAAAGGAATTCACTGGGTCTCTTAAAAATACTGTATACAAATGTGTAATTTTAACTTCTTTTCAATTCCTTTCAACATCACTTTTAAAATCAAAAAGGCTTTCTGGTGTCTTGTTGAAAGAAAAATAATAATAGTTTTGATAGATTGATTTTGATATTGATCATCGGACACGGTGCTACAATATTAAAGCTTAATATTATCAATAACCGACTTATTTTTCAGATTCACCTAAAAATACATCGGTATCAAGTAACCCCTCTGGTCCAGTTCTGGAGGGCAGCTCTGTGACTCTGACCTGCAATAGTAATGCCAACCCAATGGTGGAGGACTACACCTAGTACACAGTTGATGGAGATAAAGAGACACAAGTGGCAGTTGGACAAACATATTCCTTTAAAGTGTCTGAAGTCAACAAGTTTATCTGTAAGGCAAGAAATGTCCATGGATCTGGATCTTCCCCAAGATATACACTAGACATTCAGTGTAAGTAAACACTTTGCATGTATGTGGGAATGATGACTCTTACAGCTGCAGTCACACTAGGTGAATGGCTTTGCTTCTCGTCAGCAGGCCCAATTAATTTACAATGAGAGTGAGCAACACCGTGTTTATACACTGCACACAAACAAAATGTGTTTACCTCATGGGGGTGTAAACACATCATGTGTGTGTGCAGGCAGGGTGGTAACTGTTATGGAAAAATTTTGTAATATACCACACTGGAACAGGGAGAAATATATGGTCTTTGTAAATTAATTTAATTGCAATTAAATGAAGACAGTTCACACACAGAGTTCCTCTATAGC
>JAODLI010000809.1:0-11726 GCA_027575585.1 Percopsis omiscomaycus | reverse complement strand
ACACTAGCTTGAGAGGTCTCAAAATGAATGTGAGATGAATGTTTAAGCTTTGTCTTTTATTTTCTTGTAGTTTTCACAGTGTCTGCTGAACACGGAGAAAGTGAACAAAAATAAAACTTCAAAGACATCTGTATGATGCGTGGCCATTATTTCTTGGGACCGGTGTAGTTACAATCATATTTGTAGTGTTTAATGAGTTGTTGTTTTACGCCTCCTCGCATCACTTGTGCGTAGTACTGCAAATAGCAAGTTTATTATCTGTTTTACACATCTACCTCCAGAAATACCTCCACACAGCCGACATGTTGGAAGTTTAAGTTGCTGGAACTCATGCTACATTCAGTCGTCACGTGCGCATAGTAAATATGCCACCCTATCGGCAAGGCTCATCGACAGAAATATTCATATCTGCCGATGATGATAATTTAAAGCTTTTATCGGCCAATACCGATGTGCCGATATTATCGTGCATTCCTACATTTCATTGCTACTCTCCCTCAGTTACGCTATAAATTAGAGCTTTTATCCAATCAGATATTCCACCTGTGCTGTCTCCAGGTGAAAAATCTACCCAGGACGGGGCCTTCCGAATTTCGATTGAATTCCCTCTGCTGTTGATGTAGCCTCTGCTGTTGATGTAGCCTAACGTATTATATTTTAGCCTTTGACTTTAGACTGAAACGTGTTGGTTGCTAGTGCTGAGTGAGAGTGTTGGCTTGTCGGATATAGAGGCAAGGTTCGTCTGCACGTTTGTGGCAACCTAGGTCTGTCTATATCCCTGATTATCTCGCTTTGTGGTTAACACAGAATGGCATTGTAACTGTTGCCGACTGGCACATTAATGGAAAACCCTAAATCTCAGAGCACGTTAAAATGTAAAGCAACCCCATAGCACAAGCAATATCTCTGGCACCACCCCTGCCATCCCCACTAGATATGAATTAATTAAGCAGCCACACATCTGCTTAGTTGCTAGTTTTGATTAATTTATAAAAATGTCCTTGAATGATAACAATTGAGGGAATTGTAAGTCTATATATACCTGTAGGAAATGCAATTAGTGTTTTCTTTGGCAGCTGTTTAGGGTTTGGCCGCAGTGAAGAGCAGGGGTATTTCACTGTACAGATGGGCTGTATGCACAGTTCAAGGAGATACCAACTGAGACTTTTAAAGGCAGGGAGATCTAGTTAGCAGGGCAGGGGCCCCCTTGTCTATTGATTCACTCCTATTGGTCACTGTGTGCGTGTGTGTGTTTATATGTATGCACTGAGTTTATATGTGGGCATATATTTTTTTTATATGCACAGCAGCTGTGAACAAGTTATTTTGTTTCCTCTGTAGTCTCTGTGTGTGTGCTTGTGACACAAAGCACGTCAAATGCAGGGTATGGATGTTTGGGGTTCCTACTTCTTCACATGACAGGGGCTGTGTAGTGATGTGCCAGAGGAGAGGTCAAAGGTCACAGCTCCCCCGCTCTTCCTTTCATGCTGGATACAGTAGAGATGTCACCCGAGGCGAGAGAGCTTCATGAACACATTGTATATAAGAAAGGGAGAAAACCGAGGGAGGGAAAGATAATCTATACTACATGTTCTCTATACCGTATGTATTATCAGTATTTCCTTATGTAGTATATGCACGCATAATAAATTTGCTTTTGGCATCCAATCACCATTAGGATCATTGTGACAAAGCACATGCCTCCATTATTGTGTTACGTGGTATGGGGTCTTTTACCCAGGGGCCAATAAACACACCCTGCCCCTATTAGGAAAGACAAAACGTGTTTTTTAAAACAAACATTATTGATCCCTGATGGGGACATTAACATGTGTGTAGATGTCACATTTACATACTGCTATTATCTTACTACAGTGTATTCTAAACACTGGCTTGGGGTATTCCTTCATCCCTACAGTGCTCATCTTTTGTGACAAAGCCAAGGCTGTTTTCAGGGAATACTCACATTCATTACTACTCTCACCAGTGTAATCCATCACTGACAACTACAGCACAACTCTCTGTGTGTGTGAGGCTCGCTGGCAAAGGGCGACGACTAATTCCAATGTTATAAATGCTATTTTACTGAGCTGTTGGGCTCTGTGTGCGTGCGTGGATTAGAGGTGCAACAAATGATTATTTGATTAATCTATTGATTTAATTTGCATACACATACTGGTTATATGGTTGATTCGTATACATTTATCTCATTAATGCTTTGCTGATCTCATGACAGTAGCTTATTTAAACTGTTTATACCTTTGTATGCTGCTTTTATGGCCTGCTACAGGTTTTGTGACAGGTTTGGATAAGGCTAAACCTCTAAATAAAGCTCTAACCTTTATTTAGCTTTCAAATTTATGCTTTATAGATTCATATTCTAAACAAACAAACTTGTGTTTTATTAGAAAAGGAAGAAACTTCTAATCCTTTTTCCCCTCGCACCTTTGAAGAATTGTAAGAGACAGACGTGCATATATTGTACCAACAGACTTGAGATGGTGTGGTATTTACTTGGCAATGAAAAAATGGTTCATTCAATTTAATTCGAATTCATTCCAATAGGCTATTTAGCATTTGAAAATGTATATCATAAAGATTGATTATTTTCACCTACTTGCGTAAATGTAAAGCTTTGATTCTTTTCACCTACTGTATGGTGGCACAAGGTAACCCAATAAAGACTAACAAACTAGGAGCGGTTGGGGGAAACAGTGCTTATTTTGGATTTATAAATTATTAGGGCTGTGCTAAAAAATCGATACAGCAATATATCGTGGCATTTCTTTTTCGCGATATACTACATCGATTTCCAGCTCAAAAATCGATTCTTTGAATAACATTTTTTTTCCGTTTTTAAACGTGTGTGAACTACAACTACTAGATGTTGCAGTTTGGCTAGTTGCCTAGAATTGACGGCCCCCATTTCTGGTAGAGTGAAATTTGGATGCAACATGAGACGCAGCTGACAAAATTACAGCAGCTCCTTAAAAATATAAAGCCGATGTGTGGTATTTCAGCTCTCTTTTTACATTTTCAGTGAACTATGTGGAATATCACAATATGTATTGTATCGCAATGTATCGGGATGTAATCGTATCGTGACCCTTGTATCGTGATATGTATCGTATTGTGAGGTCCTTGCCAATACCCAGCCCTATAAATTATACACATTATTGTTTTTGGTAAATAATGCACATTGAACCACGTTGGGGTTGTTTTGAGTTAATGGTTATTGCTACAGTACAATGAATTTATTGTAAGAATACATTTTCATTCATAGTTGAAATGAACAGCAGATGAGCAGTCTGGATCTGGAGCCTTAAAATAAGGATGACGTGAAGATAAGGGTTTCCTGTCTGTGCTGCTTAAAATAAAGTTAATCATGTTTTATATCCTGATTGTTCTGGAACTCAAAAGTTCATTCACTTATGTAGTGAAGGATTTCACGGTAGTGAAAGAGTCCGATTCCCACTTGTTCCCAATTCTTGGGTGTTTTGGTATCCAATTCTAATATTTTCTAGATAGAGCATAATAGCATAATATTTTCCTACCACATTACCATCAAATTAAAATGCAAAAATTATTTGTAATTATTATATTGTTATCGTACTAATTATTATTATTAATAGAAATGTATTACTTGTTTTGTTGTTGTTGTTATGTTATGTTATATATACTGTTATTGATAGCCAGGAAGGCAAGGCAAAGGCAAAATATTCCACATTGTGGCAAATTGTCGCATCAGTTAATTAATTTAATTAATTTTGAATCGGTTTATTTAGGTCAGGCCAACATATCATGGCTATCATGACTATTTATTGAATGTTTATATGATTTATTAATTACAAAAGATAAAAGTAAGCACATTTCTGCACTTTAGATCAACTGTTACAAATGTCCTGATGCTATGCAGAACAGGAGGATAGTATTCTGTTCTCAGTCAATTTATATGCAAATCATGATTGTCATTTATTGGAAATCGTGTTGTTAAATAGGGTGGGAGATCTATCGATGATAAAGATGGTTTGAGAAAACAAAATGGGAACATTTAGACCAACAACTCCCCTACAGCCTTAAGTTACATCAGTGCAGGTGAGATGATCAATGACAGCTTGTTATTGCATGACGAGTCTGCTCCTCCCCCTACAGAGCCCCTAGGTTAACATCTGCTCTACCCCTCCCCCCACTGTCGCATTCACAGCTGGGCCAGGAATTCTGGGTTCTAGAGGGCTACTGTATAACTTGATGAAGAAATGTATAATTTTAAAGTGAACATCAACCCACATAACAAAACACGAATGTCAGCCAATTCCTTTTACGTCACCACACGAGGACACAATGCTGCACATATGACCTCTTCAGAACACGTCTCCACTCAGAACATTCCCCCACCTCTGCTCCATCTCACCTCATCTCTATAGTGTCTCGTCAATTAAAGCCTCTCCCACAGCTATAGCAGACCCCAGGGTAGTCAGGTTGCCATAGAAAAGGTCAGTCATAACCTTGGTGGGGGAGAGAGAGAGAGCACTCTCGCAGAAATTTTTGTTGATAGCAAAGTTCTGTTGAGACAGCAGAATAATAGAGATAATAATAATAGAGAAATAATTACAGCAGAATAATAGAGATATATCTTCAGGATTTACCATTGCTCTTGGCAGCTGCTAAGTATTGTAACTGGGATTGTGTGGAAAAAATCAATATAAAAAAAAAAAAAATCTCATATAAAAAAAATCATATTTGGAAACTATCTGAAAAGAGACGTTCAGACAGGCAAGAGATAGACATTGAAAGTGTCCAGCCTGATGGTTTGTATTCATGTGTCTGTGACAGAGTGACTACGTGCACCTCACAGCCTCTTAATGAATCAGAACTACAGCTCACATCTAATCGCAGAGTCTGGAACAGTGGTTTTCAATGTAGAAAGGGTTGCAACATGCGTGTGGGTGACTTAAAAAAAATGTATTTTTTTTAATTTAGATATATTGTTTTGTCCACCCCTGTTGACAACTTGAAACTAAATCAAATTGATTATAAATATAGAACAAGTTTGTAGAACAACATTGTAGTTACCACTTGCAGGGATTTTGTTTTTTTTCTCTTAAATTGGCGTATATCTGTATTTGACATTTTAGATGTTGCTCCGAACCGGAGAAGCAGAAAAGTGCCTTGGAAAAAGTGATATAATTGAATCAGTGATTCAATCTAAAATGTGCAACTGTATACCACACTTTACAATCCAAACTTGGCTCATCATTTAATGAAACTACCCTGTTATTGTGGGCTGTAATGTCATGATGTTATACTAGCGAATTAAGTGGCTCATAGCTTGCAAACATTGATGGATGCTTTTTTGTTTACATTTCAAAACATTTGAGAAATAAATTGCCCTTTCATGATGAACTCTGATATGCACTGACAACCTGACATTTAAATGAGGATGGAACGTGCTATAGCTGTAGTTTAACCCTTTGTCAAGCAGGAATGGTCAAAAATACATGCATGCATGCAAAATGTAGGCCCAAATCATTAATATAGGACAGGTTGGCAAGCAGAATACAGAATGTAGCTAGGAGTAGTAAATGAGGCTAGGAATACACAAATGTATCTAGGAACACACAATGTAACTAGCAATATACAATTAGGTAATTTAACAGACGCTTTTATCCAAAGCGACTTACAATTACAAAGTAATGTTACATGGAGCAGATAGGGGTTAGGCTCAAGGATGCTTACAGGTAGGCCAGCTCAGGGGCTTGAACCCACAAGCTTCTGGCTGTGAGTTCAACACCTAGACCACTAGACTATCCTGCCCCCATTTAGCAGACTCTTTTATCCCCCCCAAAAAAGAGTAAAAGAGTTTTAAAAAAGGTAACTAGGAATATTTGGCTTACGGCACGGATGCACAAAAGACGACAACGACCAGACACAGTGGAGAACACAGACTAAATACAATGGGGATGATTGGGAAAAAGGAAACAGGTGAGGGAGGTGATTTGGTAACGAGGAAGGGCCATAAAAGGGAAAGCAGGGTGGAGCAAGTGTAACCGGTCCAGTCCCCCACCGGACTCGGATCCCCGGCGTGGGAGGCGGACGTGTTAGTAAGGGAGGCTAAAACCCAATGGGCTCTAGCGTCGCTCACTAACACGTCACTTAAGGTGTCGGGGAGTGAGGTTTACTCTGCACAGCGCAGCACCTTGCTGTACCACTGGCCTCCGTTACACCTGCTTGGAGCGAAGGAGCTCCGGTCTGGAGCGAAGCTCCAGAGCTCCAAGCAGGCCTTGGCTAGGCCTCTACCCGGCCCTGGTGCACTCTGGTAATTTGGATAATTGACTAGAAAAATGTAAAAATGAGTATCAAAGGCGGGGTAGAATATCACATACGAATTAGATAATCCTCATGTAAATAACGATGCCCTGGCAGAGTGGACCAAAGCCAGGTAGGAGACTCACCAAGGCCCGCTTGGAGCAAAGGAGCTCCGGTCTGGAGCGGAGCTCCAGAGCTCCAAGCAGGCCTTGGCTAGGCCTCTACCCGGCCGTGGTGCACTGGTAATTTGCGTAATTTACCCGAAAAATTCAAAAATGAGTATCAAAGGCAGGGTAGAATATTACATACGAATTAGATAATCCACATGTAAATAACCCAACCAGCCCAACCAGAGTGAGCCGGGTAGGAGACTTACCAAGGCCCGCTTGAGCGCTGGAGCTCCAGTCTGGAGCGAAGTGTAATTTTTTGTGTCGGTTACATACAGATTCGGGAATGAGCATCTGTATTACGTTCTTTGAATACGAGTTTATGCATCTCTGGAGGCCCAGCTGAACACTGCGGACCGGCTCCAGAGCTCCAAGCGGGCCGTGGCTAGGCCTCTACCCGGCCCTGGTGCACTCTGGTAATTTACGTAATTTTTTGGCTCTACATACGGATCGTGCACTTTATCATTGCATACAATACTTGAACCGGCCAGCCATAGTTCCGCCGGCCTTGGGCGACTTGTAACTCCATTTCAAGTCAATAAGAAAAAAATACGTATTCCTGAGGAATACATAATTACGTGTATATTTAGGCTCCGAGGTGTAATTAAATCTGCGGATCCAGCCCTGTGGTACTGACATACAGTATATTATTTTCAACACATGCGTAATTCCGTGAAATCGTCAAAGAATTCCAGAGCGCGGCGTGGCACGAGCCAGTTGCATACGGATTCGGGAATGAGCATCCGTATTACGTTATTCATATATGAGTTTTTGGATCTCAAGAGGGGTGAGGGGAGAGGGGACTTGGAAGGCAGTGGGAGTAACTCATTGTACGTGCAAGTGTCAGTTATATACGCATTCGGGAATGAGCATCCGTATGACATTTGTATACGAGTTTATAGGCACTTCTCTACTGCAGGAACTCGAGGCGAAGGTTTACAGGAAGTAATCGGCCCGTTCAGCCTTTCTGTGTTCATTGTGGTGCTGGAACCATGGACCTACAACGTTGCCTTTGAACTACGATCACAACATAAATTCCGAGCACGACAAAATAATTATATTTCTGCAGCGGCAGCACGCCAGCGCCAACATTAGAATGTTAAACCAGAGATTTTCTAAATAACATTAGGATTACATCGAGTCGACAGTAGAATGTTGCTAAAAAAATAAATGGCTTCATGGCAGCTGTAATTACTTGATAAATGAATATAACGGCGCTTGTTGTTGTCTTCCACTCACGTCGCGTTTAACCAATAAGCGTCGAGCCCCATCCAGCAGTCCAGCAGGGCCGCTCAGAAGTACCTACCCCGGAGTAGGTACTAATTTCGGCCCGATACACAGCCCCAAAGAGTTTCTACAGGGTTGGTTCCTGCAGTGGAAAACCGCCGTTTGGTGCCGCCCCCTCTAAATTGGCCCACAGGTTCCTGCAGTGGAAAACCGCCGTTTGGTGCCGCCCCCTCTAAATTGGCCCGGTTGTACCCGAAATAAACTTGTACACAAATAACGTAACACGGATACTTGTTCCTGAATCCACATGTAACCCACACTTGCACGAGCCTGAGGTGCCCCCGCTAAGTCCCCTGTCCCCCCACCCCTCCCGAGATCCGTAATAACGTAACACGGATGCTTATTCCCGAATCAGTACGTTTCCCCCCCCCCGTTGACTTTGAATGGAGTTACATGTCACCTGACGCCGGCGGACCAGGGGCCGGCCGGTTCAAGTACCGTATGAAATGATACAATGCATGGTCCGCATGTAGAGCCAAAGACATTACGCGAATCGTATGAATCTTTTTACAGAAAACGTACGTTCATTACGTACTTGACCTTTAACCAGAGATTTTGGTTCTGGCAAATGCCAGTCCTCTTTGTCCCCACAGTTGGAGAAGATATTATTTTCCTTCTTGCAGAGCCCCCCCGCCCCCCCCATAACGGGGCTTATATCCCAGGAGGGAAAGATGGCAGCAGCTTTGTCACTCAGACCAGGCTCAGGCATTAAATCAACAGTGTATCTCTGAAGCGTGGGGAGGCCCTCCTGTGGGAGTAGCACCTCATTCCATGCTCTGTTGCACTTGTCTTTTTTCCAGGGTACAGCACAATCCAATTCGATCTGCTATACTCTGCAGGGGGTAGAGAACAAGAAAGACAGAAGAAAACAAGCCAGGTTATTACTTGTATCAAAAGCAGTATCAATCATTCAAAGGGATATTGAACATTCCAGGGGTTAGGGTGGTTGACACCCACCTGAAAGGTCATTAGCCTGGCCTACCTGTAAGCATCCCTGAGCAACATGTCTTACACATATGTCTCAATTTTGATAATATTTATTACAATTACATTACTAGACTAGAGAGAGATGCACTGCAAGCTAGCACATCAACCGAACGTTACTGCTATTTTCTGACATCAAACACCTGATCGCTGTTCCCGCAACTCACTCTCATGGTTTTTTTTCTCCTCCTTTTCATCACTGGAAGGATAGTTCCTAATGTTCCCTGGGCCTCTTGGTGTTGTTTTCCACGGTGTCCTTGTTGAGGCATCGCAGCGACGAGAATATGCCCTCCTGCAGCTTCGTCAGCCAGTTATCCACGTTCTCTCGGGCCACGGGATTTCTAGCCAAATCCACCTGCAGGAACACACCAATTGAAAAAGCACGGCAACATCGGGGCGTTGTGCTACAACCGAAGGTGGCATGATCAATGTTGTTCACCTTATTTTACATTTTATTTGGATGTGAAAAACCTGCTGTGTATTTGTTGTATGTAATACAACATTTAATAGGGTAGGAAGTCCGCCCACAAAATAGACAACTATTCAGAAAAAAGATTAATCTGATCTGAATGAATGGTTGACTAAATATAGTAAAGGGAATGTATCTGGCATAGGTGGGAAAAATCCATTTACATTCAGCACTGGATTTAAACCCGCAGAAAAATACAAACCTTCTCTCCCTTCGAGGAGACCATGGCCAGGATGTAGTCTTTGTTGGTGTCTTTATTAGACTGCTCTGCGAACTTCAGGCGTGTGATGGAGTCGAAACACTTTCTGGGGGGGGGCTGCACTGCCTGGGGGTTTCTCGTCTGGGCCAGAATCTCCAACAGCTCCTCATTGGAAAGGAAGTTGAACCTGGGAGGAAAAAAAAGGATTATATCTTACCTTCATTTACTGTTTGTGAGCTAGTTCTGACTTAAAAAGCTTGTTGCCAAAATGTGCACATAGAGAAAATAGCCAGGAGGATTAAAAAGAGGATATGATTTACGACGTCCTTAATTGGACTGCTATGGAAATAGTTCCCTGAGCAAATTCAACTTTTACAGGAACTTTTTAAGGAAGAATGAATCCAAGTTGCATGTGTGCTTGTTGGTGGGTAGGGTACCTGGTGAAGGCCCCTCTCTTCGTCGCCAGGAAGGAACCAAGACAATGCTGTATATTCTCCAGCATAGAGTTGTTATCCCGAAAGGTCTCCAGCAGACCTGTGGAGAAATCCAATAACGTGTGTACATGTGTCTGTGTACTGTGTGTCTTTTTGTGTGTGTGTGTGTGTGTGTGTGTGTGTGTTCTTCCCTACCAGGAGCGGTGGCAGTTTTTAAGGCATTGGGTGATGCAGGGAGCTTCGCCATGATGTCCGTCAAGGACATTTCCACCTTCCACAACATGGTGGTCTCGTCAGGCAACTCCAACTGGATGTACGGGGACGAAAAGATACTCTCCAGATACAGATAGTTCCTCTGGCAGATCAGCCACTCGTCCTGTAGAGACCCAGGCAGGAAGGGAAGGGAGGGAGGTCACGAAGGCAGGGAAATGGAGGAGAGCACAGACAGAAAAGGTAGATTTGATTATGCTATAATATTAAAGTGCAATGAGTCCCAATGAGTCCCAATGTTTCGGGAACCTCTTCTAGCCTTACCAGTGTGTGACTGAAGAGTGGCAGGCTGGCCTGCCACGGGTTCACCTTGTCCTTGATTAGATCCACATAGCGAGAGGACGCCACCTTGGCCATGCTAATGATGCTGTCATTCAGAAGCACCTGTTGAACACCGCACACACACAAACACCAATAAGGAAGGACTGCTAGGTCAAACGAAGGGTGTGTGTGTGCGTCTGTGTGTGTGTGTGTGTGTGTGTGTGTGTGTGTGCGTGCGCGTACCCGGATGTCATCAGTGTCTCCTAGGATAAAAAATTCGGAGGACTCTCGGTGAGACAGCACAGTGAATTCTGTAGCTTTCCAGATGTCTTCCACCTGCACAGTCCAGGGGAAGCACAGGGGTCAGCTAACACACACTCACTGTTTTACAGCCGGAGACCCAAATAAAGCCATAATACTATCTCACTGTTCATAGAGACCAGCCCATAATAACAATGGACCACCCTTGGATGTTTTAAAGGTGACATGTGTGGGATGATTATTGATTCTACCATTTACCATTTTCTTGTACTTCTTATGTATAATATCCTTAATTTCCTTACAATACATTCATCAATTGTACGATGCTATGTGCTCCTGTCCAGGGTCTGGCCTAGCCTGCTGCCTACTTAGTTCCCTGATGTATGTGGTCGATGCTGTACATCAGAAGCCGTAAACAAGATAGTGGGATTCTGGGAAGATGTTCTGTGACACCCTGTACCATAACTGATGACCCCTCTCTCTCTTTATTTAGCTTATCTTCATATTTGATCATTTCTATATATTTACATCTGTATTTCTCTACCTATATACGTATGCTATGTGTCTACTTTTTTCTATGAAAAATCTCTGTGTATGTCCAAAGCTGTGGACTATTTTACCACAACGAGTTAAAGGTTCTTCTTGAAATTGTCATTCCAAACACTGCTGAAAATTGGCAATGAAATCCTTTTTACTTGCTCCTATACTGTCCTCAAGCAGCAGCTGTTTGAAAATGCTTGCTTAAAGGCCGGTATAGAATGGAAATCATATACTGTAGGCGAGCCATAAACCACACACAAAGACAGGAATATAAATAGGAATCTACCACCTTTTACTCACCTTTTCTAATATGGTCTCCAGCAAGGCCTCTTCGGAAGCACGGCCTGATAACTAGAGGTCAAAGGTCATTTTAGTGTGTTTAGTGGGACATTTAAAAATGCTGCGCATCTCTTTTGTGTAGGTGTGTTACCTCCTGTATCTCCTTGGAATAGGCGAAGCCATTGAGCTGACCCAGCTCAGCCAAACTGAATGTCTCCACAGTCAGACTTATTTCTAGAAGGTCTTCCAGCATCTTCCAGTGTCGAGAC
>JAODLI010000808.1:0-11727 GCA_027575585.1 Percopsis omiscomaycus | reverse complement strand
GGTGGGCGGGCAGTATTGGCAGCCATCACAGTTGAAGCCATTGCCATATACCCCCTTACCCCCCACATACCAACCCCCTTCCCAACACCCTTCCTGCCTGACGCGGCCCTAGACAGGATCTCGTCTAACACAACTGGCCCGGCTCCCTCTAAAGTGTCAAAGTGGGTCTTAATTTGAAAGCCCCTGGGCCCATTGCTAACGATTCAGCTATGCTTACCACTCAATTATCTTCCTGTCCCGTTTTTTCCACCACTAAAGCCCCTTCTGAAAAGACTTAGCGGTGCCTTCGCGGTGGGTTGGCCTGGGTTTCGATTACCCAGTGTCCATCTCTTTCAAGGCCTTGCACAAAGATAACCACACTTTGTATTAACAGCTGGATTGTATGTATGTATGTATGTGATAATGCATTTATTTATAATTGTATTAATGCATTTATTTATTAAGAGGATTCCTGGCAGATCAAGCAGTGCTCTAAGACACAGTCTGCTGAAGCTTCTGTCGTCCCTATTTTTCTCACAATAGTTTGACAGCCCCTCTGTTAGCCATTATCTTGGATGGGGAATACTCACTTCACTTTAGTGGTCAGGGGGAAACAAATAATGCACTTGCCCTCCAGTGTTTGCTGAAGAGCCCCTGCGGGACCTCGGTGCTTGGAACCATTTAGGAATATTCAGAACCACAGGAAAAACTTAGGTCCCCTCCCTCTTGATCCCCACCACAACCCTTCCTCCCGTGATCCTCGCTGGCATTGGATGTGGTGCGAGGGAGCTTGAGAAAGGTCAGAGGTGAGTGGGAGAAAAGCACAGATGACTCTCAGATGGATTAGCGCTAAGTGATCCCGAGTCTCCTATACAATCACAACACCTATAGGTCACATTCACAGGACAGCAAAGATTCGGCAGTTTTGTCAATTAATGATATGCCCTAAACCAGGGGTTCTCAAAGAGGGTTTTGGGACCTTCAAAATGATAGGTAATTTTAAATGAATAATCTTTTTAACAATTTTATTAAATAATGAATATATAAAATAAAACATTTTATTTATTAATTTTAATTTTTTAATAGTTTTTTTTACAATATTTACTTTAAATCTTAGCAACAAAAAAACATGGAGAACATGGCATTTCTGTTTTTATCTAAGCTTTTTGTGAAGGAGAATATAGAATACTTTCTGCAATAGGAGCAGACCATTGAGAGGGGCCTTGAGACTATTATCAATACATTAGTGGAGCATAAACCCATTGACTAACAAATTATGACTCTTCATGCAGAGGTGGGCAAGTGCTCATCAGTCACGAGTGCACGTGAAAATGGAGCCGTGCTAGCTTAAAATCTCCTAAATCTAAATTAACCGTGATTCATCACATGTACAGTACATCTCAGTCTTCTTGGAAAACTACACGATAACAGAGGGTGCTTATCAAAAAGCAAACACCGAAATCATTTGTATCGCTCAAAACCTGCCAAGCAGAATGTAGTATTCCGGACACAGGCTTGGATTTCTATCAAGGCAGATAAAACTGTGGGCTGCTGTAATAGACAATTTTGACATTTATTATCTATTAGCGTGAAGGATTATTGCTGCAGACACTTTTCTATATTAGGAGATTTTCTGAAACTCAAATGAAGTCAAACTTTTTGGACGACTGGGAGAGCAGCTCGGTGGAAGCAGGCCCAGTGTCCTATAGCACAATCCTATAGCACACAGCCTCAACATCAATACATCACAGTCCTCCAGCACCCCCTCTCTCCCGACACACACACAACACAACGTCTCCCTCTCTCTATCTAACGCTCTCTCCCTTCTTCTTGCTTACACACCCCTTTTCCCAATCTTCCTTCTTACTTCCCTCTGTCCTATTCCATTCTTTCCTTTCATTTTTTGCCATTCTTGTCTTCCACCCCACCCATTTTGCTAATGTGCACATACACACACACACACACACACACACACACACGCACACACACACAAACACACATACACACGTTATCTCCCCAATATTACCCAGGAACTATTCTGCTGCTATCTCTATGTGTACTCTGTTTTCTCCAAACTCTCTGTCCTATCTGCTTCCACTGGGCTATCCTGCCTCCTTCTAAAGCCCTCACATGTGGAGTTGATTAATGAATCTAAAGCAGCACATACAGCTAAGGCTGGGAGGGGGAGGGGGGGGGGGTGCTGAGAGGAACAGCATCTGTTTGTTTAAAAACTGTGTAAACTCAAACACCCATTTAATTTCTGAGCCTATTTATTAAACTACTATTGTATTAATGCACTACTAAATTCCTATTTGTTTTCTGTAAGGATTTAAAACAAACACACTTTTAGTACTTTTTCTGATCATATTTCTGCCCGGTGGTTGCTGTTTCAAAGAAAATAAAAAAATAGTTTGATGTGTTTTAGACATTAAAAGCTTTTTGGAAAAAATAAATAATAATCTTTAAGTACATCCCAAAGACATCCACAAATATTACATTTTATACACACCTACATACACACAAACATTGAAGATTAAGACATTCTCAATGGTCATACTTCACAAATATTTTTATGAAACAGTGTATAGACAGAAGTTGCTCCATTTGATAGTTACATGTACACCTTTTTGAAACATAAGCAGAAATTAATTATAAATCTCATCATTCTAATGAAATGATTTTAAAATACATGATAGCTAAACATATCTTGCTAATTTCACTTCTGATGTATATTTATGGAAGCCAAGTTCACCATATCCCCTTCTGAAAATGTGATTGTGGCTACAGGGCAATAAACCAAGTGACACTGGTCATTTAATGAGAAAAACCAGTTCTGGCTAAATGAATAATTATGAGAATCATCCGCTCTACTAACCAAAAGAGAGTGTCTCCAAGGGGAGTGTAGACAGCCAAGTGTTTTTTAACAGAAAGTCCAGGATTCAATTAGGTTTAAAATTTAAGTCGGAAATAATTTTTTTCTCCTACGTCACATTAATTACATCTAATTTATTTATTAAAATAAAAGATTGTTGCATGAAGCAATTAAAAACTCACTTTCATATAATCATCTTTTAGCTACCAGACAGGCAGGCAGAGGAATTTTGAAGTTTATCTTCCGCTGCCAGATTCTCTTGTCTCGCCAGTGTTTTAGCTTTACATTATCCTCCCATCAGTGAAGGAAAATAGCGTGGAACAAAAACTTAGCGCAGATCAGAGGTGAAACATTTGCAGAGGCAGATAAATGAAGAGAAGCACACACCATTCTCTGCTCTGATTCGCTTATTAGGCATCAGCTCCTTTGCTGCCTGTTCTGCGGTGGAATCTTCTATGATAGGGTGATGGAGGGACACATCTATTTGGCTCATGGGCAGATTTGTTTGCAGTTTTCCCACACCACAAAATACTGCAAGATGTTTTGTGTAACTTGTTACCTCACCTTGCTAAGGATGGTACTCCCCCACCCGAGTGACCGACTTTTCTCCCTCATGTGAGGTTCATTAGCATTGGTATTTGTGCTCATCTTATTTTGGGTAATTGGAATTACTGTAGTCAAAAACGCTGCACCAAATATTGTGCCAAAGTCATCTAAACTTAGGCCAGGAAAGACTGACACACATGCAGTTAAGCAAGGCCTCTCGGAGTCTTTCTAGAAGTGGTGCATAAATGTATGCAATGCTTCTTTTTTTTCCATTCCCATTTTTGCAATCTTTGCAAAATTATGATATTTTCACAACCTAAACATTTTACTTTTCTTTCACAACTGAATGGACCGTTAAGTGGTTTTCGGAGTGACAGGAAGCCTTTGGGTGCCCTTACTAGGATGTGGTTAGCTGTTAGCTGGCTCAGGTAAATCATTTATTCCCATTATCACTGATGGTGAAATAATGTTTTATTCTGCTGTCAGAGTTTCCAGATGTATTCTAGGTCTAAAAGCAATGTGCAACTACAACTCAGTCATAGGCACAGCCTCTAGACTTACAAACAGATAGATTTTTTGGGTACAATTTCACTTCTTTAGGAAGACAAAATGTTAGTTATCATTTTCAAAAAGGTTTCTTCAGATTTTAACTTTTTGAATTTTTCTGGATCACTGCTACAATCGCTGAGGCCTACTAGACCTAACCCACTGAACATATGTTTTGGTTTCATAGGTTTTTCACTTGAATGATAGAAACATGTAATAAATATTGATTGTGTTTGTCTAGTGATCATGAAGTTAATCCTATAACAAGAGGCACACTGAGACTTATTTGAGAATTGTTTAAGTTGTCAAGAGAAAGACAATATCTGGATGTCATTCTTTTGTTCTTGGAAAGGAATGTTATGAAGTGCAGTTTAAAGTCTATAAACCTCTGCAGCCCTGACAGATTTTGATGAAACTCATGTTTATGTGGTGTTTGCAAGAAAAATAAGAAGTTGTAGCCATGCTATATCAAGAGGAAGTATTTGTGTACTTGGTTGGTAGTAATTTATTCTTTCTTGTCTAAGTCTCTCAACATGTGTCTCACACATTTAAGTCTACAAACCCAAATTTAGGTGCGTCCTGCACACCATAACTGTACCGTTAGCAATTAGCTCATCTCCACAAGGGAAATAACACAACTGGCAAGACTTTAGAGAACTCCACTGATATCCTTAAATGTATCACGTCCAAGTTGGGGGGGTTCAATAATCACCAAAAGATGTACAGCTGAACAGCAAGAACCTAAAAGGCTGTGTTCCATTAGGCTTTCTGCAGATTTCTCAGTCTAATGTGGACAAAAGAGAGCATAGACAAGTATGTATGGGGGGTTGTGTTGGTGCTGCTTTTGGTGTGTCGATGGCCATTCCATGAGGTAGCTAGTTCTAACTATCAAAGTACGGGACAGGAGGGGATGAAAGGGATGGATTACAGCGCATCAGAATATACTAAACCACTAATCTGATGGTCTATCTGCAGTCGTACATCTTCATCTATCATCCTTCCTCCTGTCCGTCAGCACCAGGGCTCAGACCAGGAGCCAGACAGGGTGAACTCTTATATGCATGTGTATCTCATAAGCACTTCCCTGTGCATTCATCAACCTGCCCATCTCGGTCCACTGCAAACGTGACTTTTGGCTGTCTGAGGAAATGTTGACCAAAGGGTGGAAAAATCCTCGGGTTTCCATGGTGGTTATTCTTCAAAAACTAAATGTTGGAAATTAGTCATCTAGTTTCTTAAATTTATTAATTTCTGAGGTTGTGTCTTTGGAAGTTATTTATTTATTTCGATTGTATACACCACATTTCCGTACTATTTTTGACATTGTGTGATTATAAAGCTGAGCAGCATATTGCAGAGAAAGCGGTTATGAGCATTGCTATGGCTTGGCAGGGGTACAGTACCATTAGAAAGAACAGGAATCCCATTCTAAAAATGTATTCCAGAGATTTCAATGTTTTTGATCACAACATAGACAAGAATGTTGATGTCTGTATTAACTCTGCACTGGGCCATAAGTGTTGCATAAAGGTACATAATGGAAAGTTTGATGTTACCCTGAAATGGAAATGAAAAGCAGAAAAACAGCGAGGTTTTGATGGCCGAATGAGAGGTTATTCCTTAGCAGATGTCCGCACAGCACCAACATCTCCAACGCTCCTTATGGAAAGGATTTGTTGCTGGCCCCGGTAGAAGAGGCCTTAGCTGTTATCACAAGCTGTGTTGAGAGACACTGTCTGGATCAGAGACACTGGTCCATCAAACGCTGTGGCAATTATGCTGAGAGCAATGGGGTCAGAGAACCAGGGAGGTAGAGCTGAGCCTGGTGGATTTTCTTATCGGACATTCAGAAACCCAGGAACAGCTGAAGAAACTAGAGCAGGACTTTTTTTCACAAATCGAGAAGAGGGCAAATGTCACTGATTGGAGTTTTATTTCACAGATCTCTCAATCAGAGATCGCTTAAAAAAATTCCACCCAAAGCCACCCAATACAAGTACAGAGGATTAAAATAATATAGTATGAAGAGACTGATTTAAGGTGGAACTATACTGTACATGTTCCTTTATGTTCAATCAGCAGAGGATTTGCCAAGGGCACCTACAGTATTATAACGTGAGTTTATTCCAGGAGAGTTTGACAGATAATGCATTACTTTAAATGTTACGTGAAGGACAAGAGAATCATATTTTTATCTAGAAGACTGACAATGTGATTACTTAAAAAAAGAAATTTAAGCGAAGGAAAGAAATATAAAGTTTCAGATATTCACTAAGTTCGACTGTACATGTGGCTCATACTGTATCATGATACCTCTAAAATGGCAGCACCATAAAGTAATTATTATATGAATGTCAAAGCACAACTCTTCTTTTACAGTTAATTGTACTGTATAAACAGAACATTTAATATCTTATACAAAAAAAAGTCATACAAAAAACAATACAAAAAAATGAAGAACATCTACAGGGCTCTTGATCAAGCTCCCTCTGGAGATATCAAACCAACGTTGACACCTGTTCTGTGATCCCAGTATCAAGCTATTATCAAACTCGGCTTCATTTTGAACCACATAATTTCCTTTTTTCCTTGTATGGATCTACAAGTCCAGTTCAGGAGTTTAACAAGAGCGGTCAACACAATGCACTGGCTAATAAACCACCAGATGGTCACATTACAATGTCTGATACAGACCAGCTTCAAATGGCAAGGCCCCCGCAAGGTCCTGAGTTTCATTGGACAGTATACGGCACAGTGGACGTGCAGCTAGTGAAACGCTCAGGACCTTTGCACCTCCCGAGTAGTAAGACCCATGTGATTGTTTCTCCGTGTGGCAAAAAAAAGGCAAAGTAGTTCACCTCCCTTTCCTCCATCTCACATTCATTTTTTAATGTCCTTCTTTACAGTGCCAAATTCTTTGCTCTCCTTATGTGGCGGATGATTCAAAACACCCATTTCTAATAAAAAAAGGCTTGCCATTGAACCAAATCAGTATATTTAGTGCTTTGAAGATACAATCCTCTCCATCTGTAGGCAACTGATTCTGAAAAACTGTCTTCACCCATTTTGTCTGTCTTCTATTGATGGTGGAGTGAAGTGTTTGAAACCTGGAATCTAAACAATCTTGATACAATATCTTACAAGCTAATGCAGGACTTTATCTCCATCTCCAAAATTTTGCTCATTACTGTAGCTGTTTACAAACGCAACAGTCTTCTTAACTGTGTTTTTTTTTTTACTCAAGCAGAACTATCTTCATAGCCATGCCAGTCTCCCGCCAGATTCATTGGAATAATTGACTTGTTTGTAACAAACTGTAGAAGGCAGACTTCATGGCACTCTGACACAGGCAACCTGACAGCTAGAGGCAATTGGCATAGCCTGTATAATGACGAGACAACTAAGACAGCATTATAGCAACTTTAGAAGGCTCCGCTAGTTTCAAACATCAAATTGAAATATATATATCAGACCTAAATATAGGCCTACATCAAATTAAAATATATATATTTCAATTCAGTTTCAATTTCTGATGAAGTATTGATGATAATTAAGGTTAAGTTCACAAAATATAAACTGTAAATAAGCTCTGTAGAAATGTGTGGCAACTGCCCTCTACAGGTTACACACAGGCTATTGCAGTTGAAACTAGTCTGTCACCTCTAACTCTGCTGAGTGAGCGGGCGAAAGGCGATGACAGAAAGGTTTAGGGAGGTGTGTCTAACTGCTGTGTTTTGCTCTCCTGTGTTTTTTTTGTTTTGTTTGAATAGTTTGAGCTGGTCTGCCAGAAGGAGGGGTTTACATACTCTTTACATTAGATGTAGGCCTAGTGTATTTTTTCTGTCCTTTTTTGTGATAGAAATTTGACTTCTCAGGTATTGATTATCGCATGTTTCAAGTATGTGTTAATTTATTCATATAACTGAACAGTTCAGTTTCAGTCGGGAGGTTTCTGGAGTTTGGTTTAGCAAATACTGTATGTCAGCTGTAGAATGATTTCCATCAACGACTCAGCACTTCCTCTAAAACAATTACTCTGGTGGAGAGCCCGTTAGAGTGGCGATCTATCAGCAAAGTGTTGGACTTTCGGGACCCCTGATGATATATGGGACACCCAAGGGACCGACCAGCCTCCTTTGACTTATGACCTCATTCCTCCAGTCCAGTCATGGGCCTAAACAAACCCTGACCCTAGCTGCCTGCACTTGCTGGCATACACGCTGAGGAAATTGGAAATTTGCTTTTTACAATTAGCTCAACTTCAGCATAACTTTTATGGAGTGCTTTAATGAAAACACACTCACCTCCATTACTCTACGTAAAGACAATAAAGTTATGACAGAAGGTTTAAAGGTTTTATATCACCCCTGGGAGCACTTCAGACCTGAAATTATTGAATGTACTAAAATGTTGCCGCATTTAGGTGCTCAACAATGCCATTAACTCAGTGGTAAAGGTGTTGTTATTCAAAGCACATTTTTGCTTTGCCTTGAGAAGCCTACTTGACCACAACTTCTGTAATTTCTTCCTGTAAATCACATTCCTAAAATTCTAATCAAAATAGGTGATGCTACAGTTATTCCCACTTTTATAGCTTTGTGGTATTATAGACTTGACAGAGTTAGGAATTTTATTTTTTTTAATGTCATTAATCAAGTTTCCCCAACATATTTTGCCTCAACCATCTGGTAGCGATTGAATGCTGTTTTTGGATGCCTTGAAAAAGAGGCAAAAGCAAACTTGACCCAAACTCAGTCCTCACAATATCTCTCTTTCTCTCTCTCTCTCTAAAAGTAAATTGGCTAGAAAAACCATTCTGTTAAGAAGAAACAACTCCAGATAATTGGCTTAATGTCTCTGAGTACAATGGAATATGCCACAATAGGGCATACTATTGTGGTTCAACTTTAACCCAAAGTCTGTTACAAGGGAATGTTGGATGTCACAGATGTCCTCGTTTGTGTCGTACATTGTGCCTCAAACCCCACAACTGTTTGACATGTTGTGTTCTATCTGAAAATGAAATTATATGACCTGCTTGCGAATGTGTGTGTATTAAAGCTAAGTGGTTGGTAGTATGGTATATATTTTGAGGGCAGCCATTACAAGTGGGAGCCACTGAGATATTTTTAATGGTTTTTCATAATTATGGCAACACTAACAATGCTACATGTGCTGCTGTAGAATCATTACTCATTCCATTGTGGGAGATCTTAATTTCTGGTATGCAACCTTGTGGTTGACATGGAACCACAAATGTAGTGATCCCTTTCTGTTGCCCCACAAGTTTCCATCCAGAACCATTTGTTTTTTATTTGGAGAAACAAAACTGCTCTCTCCTTTCCTTCTGTGAAAACAAGGCATCCCAGAAGACACTGGGGGAAGTATCAATCACTGGAGCTGGTTGCATTGTGATGGCCTCACTCTATCTATAAAACGGAAAACATAGGGATAGTTTTTGCTACACCAGATATTGCTTGTGCAGTTCTGAAATGTAAACTTACAGTAAATCATTATCAGTGACATTGTGTTTGAGCCCCCATAGTTAGATCACCACCACTGTGGATGGATAGCAAAGGTCAATGAAGCAGTAAAACCTCTGAATGAAACCTGATCCTCCTTGTCTACAGGAACACACTACAGAAACACACAGTGAAAGAACACTGTCAACGAATGAATTGACGAGAGTAAGAGAATGAAATTAGTGTTTTGGAGAGAGAGGCTTTTTAGCTCTGATATTAACAACACTTTCTAAATTAACCTCATTCACTTTGCACTTGTGTGGTTTCACTAACATTATTGAAAATCTGTGGTGCTTCAAATCTCAGCGTTTATGTAACATGATATAAATAATCAGTGTAGTAAGGCATAGAATCTGACTAAATAGATATTTGTGCAAAGCATGTCATTCACTGGATTATAATTTAATTGTTCTTAAATTAAGATTAATAAAATGCTAAAAACTGGATTTTATTCCTGATTGTGGTACTGGAGCTCTTTCAGTAGTTTAGCATAAATCAGAAATATTTCAACTAATAGTATATATGTATATACTGTATATATACAGTATATATATATATATATATATATAACTAATTAAATTGCAGAAAAGTATGCATTCAAGTCATCATGGCATGCATTGAACTATACTCTACTGGTGGTTCCACTTGATAGCATATTACTTTCCTCTGTTTCAATTATTTGGGCAGCAGATTTTTTTAAGTCTAAACACTGAGGTCTTTCTCGGGTCGGCCTGATTGGATTTCAGTGAGAGAGGAATAAAAACACTCTTTGAAATTCACTGTGTAATTCGTTGTTATGGTGTCTGTGGCTCAGGTCTGACCTTTGACCTCTAGAACAAAGAATCACAGAGGAAATAACAATCAGATGAAGTGATTCGTGATATCCTTCTGATTCTTTGCTATGGGTGTAAAACATTTGTTTTTAGATCATTAGCCAGAAGCCTATGGCTTTCATAGTGAAAACCATCAGGTGAGAGTAGATCTCTTGCAGAATAATGTAGATTTGGATCAAATATGTGCTTAGATGACATATCTCATAGGAGAGTAAACCTATACTGTAACTCCTCCATGAGGTGTAGGGGCCAGTTTATACAGTGAAAACTGAATATGAAAAATGTTTGTCCTAGATTAGTCATCCTATGTTTTTTATGTTGAATTCCTTTATCAGCCTGTTAGATTCCATTTGTTATTGGGTCTCATTGACGCACTTTTAGTTTAAACCACCAGCTATAATTTAATTAGAATGTCCTTGCTGCTTGAATAGCTGTGGTTATACAAAGCGCATAGACAATATGATCTATTTTGTTTGACAGCCCATTAGAAAACATTATCTACCGTATTTGAGCTGTAATCGTAAGGGAGCTGGCCACAGATATGGAGTCAAATGGATTAAAGTTGTTATGGTGCTATGCATTTTTAGTGTTTGCCTTTCACAGATGTCATCTCTAAAGAGTTATTTTCCACTCAAACCATACCGTCAGACTATTTTTCAGTGTTGTCAGACAATATACAGGATGTATGCAGTACATACTGTACATGATTACATATTGACCTCTCACATTCTTCCTAATGACCAGCTGTGACTCTGTGACTCTTCACACTAAAATCAACATACAGTATCTATCTGAAATATTGCCATACCGTTCACAGCCTTTACAGTAACTCCAGAATTATTAACCAAGAATCACAGGGTTCAACGGATACTATTAGATATCAATATATTAACCCAACAACGTTCTTGATTCGAACCAAATGTCATCCTAGCATCAGATTTATACGTGTGATGTGTTTTGACATCACGACACCATGACATCCCATTTTTTCAGAAATCCTCCACTTCCTTTTTATCCTTGTCTCTGCTGCAGAGTTAATCGACGTGTGTTTCTTTCCAAACCTTTCAACACTTTACTATCACACACTTCCTTGTTCTCTCTCACTCCTTGTTGTGGCAAGAGATTAATTACATTCTTAAGAATTTCCTGTTGATGTCTAATATTTTTCCTTTGTTTCTCATTTATTACTGTAGTGAAAGCAGATGGCCATAACAGGCCCAAGTGACCTGTTCCACACCTTATACTGCGGTCAAGTGCTGTACAGGGTTAAGTTTATTTTACAGTTTTTTTCAATCGCTAACAAGCGCTTACCCATACTTTAGATACTTTTTCTAAACTCTTAACACAGACTCACACCTACAAAACACAATTGGCCAAATGGATAATCTTCTTCTCAAAAACACATTTTGTTAAATATATACTAACTCTT
>JAODLI010000806.1:0-11728 GCA_027575585.1 Percopsis omiscomaycus | reverse complement strand
GTTAGCATAGCCACGGACAGCTGGGCAACAGAATACACACACACACACACACACACACATACACACACACACACACACACACACACACACACACACACACTAGGAGGAGAGGAGGAGAAGGCGGTGGCACCATGGTCAAAGAGTGTGAGCAGATAAACCACGTGAGATAGCGAGGGAGCAGGAGAGTGACGTCTCTGATAGGGCATTGACAGGGTTAATCCCTTGATAAAGACCCGCCGTTGATCCACTACCACCGGGAAGGAGGTGACACAGAGAGCTAACACAACCTGTGTGCACGCACTCACACACACACACACACACACATTGGAGATTGAACAAGACGGCAGAAGATGGCTTCTGTGAAGCTAGAGAGACATTTCCCTGCACGCGTTCCACTGACCTATATGCATAATTCCCCAGTCCAGAGTACCCCACTAGATCTCTCTCTCTCTCTATCTCGATGGCTACATTATATCTCTGTTTGTCTCCATCTGTATGAATGTTTCATCCTCTCAATAAGTCTTTGAGATAAATGTCGAAAATAACGAGAGACACGTGAGTGAATTCATGTGCGTGGATCGGTGTCATAACACTGAGCTGTAAGACCAACATGAAGACAGAGGAAGAGAGTTCTTCTTGAGGGTACAGGAAGAACAAGTTTTTGTGTGTGTGGTTCTCTTGGGCCAGTTTGAGAGACTCCTATGTTGTTCTGTATGCGTGTTCCTCTGCTGTTATATGCTCATAATATGAAGGGGAAATGACAGCATGGCTCCCTGATGCTTGTTTCATCCCATTCTCCTGCCTGACCGGCCATTGCGGTCTGTCAGCGAGGGGCCAATTCGCAAGCCTAACTTTACAAAACCTATAGCTTCCCATACAGCCATCTCAGCACTATTTCGCCCGTCCGGGAGAGCTGAGGATTAGCGATGAGGCTCCTCCTGCAGAAAATCGCTCCTCCGTGACTCTTATCTAGTGGGTGAGCTCACCTTTATAGAGTTTCTACAGGACGGCTCAGGGACACACACACACACACACACACACACCACCTTCATATTTTTGTCCTTTAATGAGGAAATAAAGGAAAGAAAAAAAAGACGGTTTGCATTCATGAGAGCGTGAATGATAGCTGTTGTTAAGCATGGAAAACCACATTAAACGTACACTGTCATTGATTCACAGACTAACTGCTAAGATGACTAAAGCGGTGCCAAACAACGAGGCAGATGAGGCTCAATGTGTCCTGATAAAGATACATTTAAATGTCAGATGACGGATACGGTTCCCAGAGCTGTCGGCTGGAGCTCTCCGGGGTGGCAGACAGCACAGATAAAGCAGGGGGTTGGTTCTGTGCCATATCACTGAAGCCAAGTCTCCCCCCAAGCAGCCCACTGCTCTCCCCTATTCGGATTAGATTATGGGACGATTTGCGAAAACCCAAATCTAGAGTTCCGATTACCTGCCAAGCACACAGTGTGGGGCTAGACACAGGCAAGCGGGCAGACGGACAGACAGACAAAGGGACATAGACAGAGACGGAGCGGATCCTTGGCGCCGGTGTGATGCCAAAATTGAAAAAAGAACACTTCCAAGCATGACCCGGGAGGCGAAGATGAATTGTAGACAATGGCGGCAAGCCACAGGTGAAGGAGGACAACAACATCGGCTCTGCTCACTGTTAGAGCCTGTCATTGCCTTCGCTTTGCCATCAATCTCTTCCCTGTACTGTATGTATGAACGCAAACATTAGCATAGGAAGCGGGGATCTTACTAAATATATGGAGTGAACATTTGCTATGTGTAGGCCTACCGTATACTCTTAAAATGCATTGCTGCTGCATGTGCAGTTTGTACTACCGGCAATGGGGGTGGTATCTGCGGTACAGGGGAGAGCAACGCTGCTAAATCACCTTCATTCTCATGGGGAGAGGGAGGAAGGGAAAATGGAAAGAAAGAGAGAGAGATCTTATAAAAGACATCCATCATAAGTCTGAAAACGAAAATAATGCCAGATTTACAACATTATTGTACTTGCAAATCTCATATGACACTGTCTCATATGATGCCGTTTATTCCATTTTAAATCTCATCCATAAGGAAAGCAGCTCCTAAAGGTCCAGTGATCTGCATTGTGTGAATGTCACATGCAGGCCTTAGAAAACACATAGACCCTTATGTGAGACACACACACACACACACACACACACACACACACACACACACACACACACACACACACACACACACACACCACAGAATCCAATTACTGTGAAGACTATTGCACAGACTAATATTGCGTCCATTGGAAACAATGTATGTATAGAAAACAAGCAGTGAATTGGTGCTTTCTGAGCATTCCCCCGATTCGCTTCAAACGCTGAACCAGTTCCTCCCTTGTACCGCTCGCGCACGCCTCGCACTCTGCTCTTCCCAAATAAATAGGCCAATGGATGTGTCTGTACTGAAGGGAGATAGGCACTGCTGTGAAATACTGAGTCTTTCAAAGGGACCCCTTGTTAATCTGTGCACACCACATGCACACGCACACGCACCACCAGAGAAGCCACACGTTAAAATTCCCATTCAGCACACCCGCAGCCATGGAAAATGAAACCGCACACGTTACGCATCGTAATAAACCTGCCCTGTTCTGAGAAGTTCTTCAGAATGTCGCCTCCTTCGAACGCGGCCAGCATTCTGCCTGTCACCCCTAGCAACGCCGATAGCACGGACACTTCTCCAGCTCGAGCTCAGTCATTACCGCGGTGACGACGGCACAGACGCAGACACAGTTCAGCAGGTCACCAGCAGACACGCCGCACAATTCCCTATTTTTTCCCATTCACCGGGGAACTAGAAATTCAAGAGAAAACAATTGGCGGTAACCTACCCGTGTCCTCATCGGTGACAGGAGTCCCTCCATGGCTGCGGCGGGCTTGCGTCCTCTCAGCTGTGTCACTGTGTATTACTCCAAGAGCGAACAGGGATCCTATTAGAAACGCTGCCTCATCCTCAGTGTGAACATCCCCTCCACAAACACAGAGAGGGACAGAGTGTGTGTGTGTGTGTGTGTGTGTGTGCCTGTGTGCGTGTCCTCCTTGACACTATAGGCTAGCGCACACACACACGCGCATACGTGCACGCGCACAAGTGCAGTGAGGGCAGTGCCAAACTCCAACGCCTCTCCTGCTGCGACTGTCGGGTCCCTCCCTCTACAGAGCACTGTGGATTCAGCCTGCAGTGTGTCCATAGAGGTGTGTGCTCTCTCTCTCTCTCTCTCTCTCTCTCTCTCTCTCTCTCTCTCTCTCTCTCTCTCTCTCAGATAGAGGGTAGAGGGCATCTAAAACACCATCTAAATGTGTATTTTGGAAGTTTTCTTTCCATTAGAGAAAAAGAAGACATGGCAGCAAAATAGATTAAATCTCAAAATGGACCAACTGTCTTAAACAGTTACTTCATAATTTTGATCATAGGCTCATCTAATGTAACTATCCACTCTATTAGTTTGTTGTATGCATCTTTACATGCAAGTCCTTGTCACTGTCATGGTTATGGTGTGTGTGTGTGTGCGTGTGGGTGCGCGCGTGGTAAGTGTAATTACAATACAATTACAATTACAATTAGGTCATTTAGCAGACACTTTTATCCAAAGCGACTTACAATTACATGAGGCATCTTGTTCAAGGATGCTTACAGGAAGGCCAACTCTGGGGCTTGAACCCACCAGACCTTCCAAGTGGGAGTCCAACGCCCAGACCACTAGACTATCCTGCCCCCTACTGGCTGGGAGTCCAACGCCCAGACCACTAGACTATCCTGCCCCTCTTTAGGGTAGCAATAATAATAATAATAATAATTTCCACTTGAACCCCTGCCCCCCCAAAATGTCTGTACACGTCCCTGGGTGTAACAATATTGGATTCAGCATAATCAGCGCCTGCTTGAATGCGGCAAAGTATCTCAATGTATTTCCTTTCTATTTTTCTGTGCACAATTACATTTTGTTATAAACTGTGATTACGCAATACATTACAAAATAGAAAATAAATGTAAAAATGGACGATAAACACATCTGTCTTATGTATAGGCAAGTAATATTGCGTAGGTTAATACTCTTAGACCAAAACATAATTTATGTTAAACTCAAAAGGACTTTGCAAATGACAATGCCACAGCTTGCTTAAAAAGGTATTTTATTTTCAGTTACAGCATTTAGCAGATGCTTTTATCCAAAGTGACTTACAATTACATTGTTCTATTACATGGAGCAGGTAGGGGTTAGGCATCTTGCTCAAGAATGCTTACAGGTAAGCTGACTCTGGGGCTTGAATCCACGACCTTGCGGCGGGGAGTCTAACACCAAGACCACTAGACTCTCCTGCCCCCCCAATTTTCATTTATTTACTTAATGATTTTTAATTCCTACAAACAGTAGGCTACTTTATTATTATTATTATTATTATTATTATTATACAGCGTGCTATTCGTTTTTACAACAAGAATGTAGCAAGACAACAAGAATGTGTTAATTTTATACTTTTCTCGCGTGTGATTATGCTCCATAAAGTACGGGTACAGGTCCACTGGTTACACAAGTGATGCACTGTGCCAATATGGGAGAACGTCGATGTGCACCTTCTCCAGTGAGGAGGCTTGCCTGCCAATATCCATTTTATAAAGCAGCAAAAACGTTCTTACCAAAGAATGTTCTCTTAACTTTCATGAAATTGGGTCTGACGGCATCACTGCAGTGAAATAAATGAAACATTTTTAGATCAGAACAAAGGCTTTTCCTCTCAAAATAGAGGTACATCCATTTTCTGAGACATAAGTAGTGGCCAAGGTTCAGTTTTTAAATTGCTTTCATGTGTTATTGTCTTAATTTTTTTTACTGTCTCCTAAAAGGACTATGCTAGGTTATTAAAAGCGTGTAATGTTGGATTAATACACAACAAACAACATACTTTCCTTAATGTTATTTTTTGAAAAAGACGCAATCTTTCCCTGAAGTTTTGCTTCAGGGAAACAAAGAAAACTGGAAGAGGCACCACACCACATGCATGACTGCTTGTGTGGCCAAACTGAACAATATTTTGAAGGTACACCTATCCCCTCGAACCCCCAATTTCTTTCCCAGCTCACTGTTGCACCACTTTGCGTGAAAGTTTGAGTACTGTAGTAGAGAGGAGTGCATTCAAACCAAAACAGCAATGAATTTGTAACGCTGGTTTTCAACCACACGGCTAACTGGACACAAAATTCCCTGCATTAATTTAGTCAGAAAGCAAAAAAGGTCCAAGGTTTTAGACCTTTTGCAGGACAGGTGTAAGCTGTACTGCCTCACTGGGATCACAGTTTTCTGTTGTGTGACACTAAATTCACTGACGGACCCAAATACATGAAACCACTGGAATAAACCGCAGTTCTAGAGTCATGCGTACAAATTAAAACAGTTGTGTTGCACATATAGAACCTTATAGAATAAAAAAGAGGTTACAGACAAGACTATGAAGGAGAGCCTGAGTCTATGTCGGGCCAACTGGCTTCGTCGGTTCTGTGGTTGGTTGCTGCCCAGCTGTCTCTGGAGAGCATGACCATCACCGACATTCCAAGAGTGGGAAATCTGGTCCAGAAGAACAGATTTTCTCAGCAGTGTCAAGCCTGTGTTTGATAATATACTTCTGTTCTGAACCTCAAAAAAATCTGCTGAAGCCTGATATAAGAGTCAGAGTATGTTTTGTACAAACCTCGCTCAGTGGAAGAGGTTAGTCATGACATTTCAAGTACTATTGATAGATTTTGTAATACTTTTTAACAAGAGTAGGCAACCTAACCAAATGGTTAGGTTAGATTAAATGTTACACATTTTTGTGGACTGGGCCATCTTTATTTTGTTTAAATCATGAATCTTCTGGATATTATCCACATGGCTGCAAGCCGCAACAAATATTATTTTTACCACCGCATCTCTCACCCTCAGTCCTATATTATCTTTCAATTGCAAATATGCTTTATTATTTTTTATGGAAAATAGACTGTAGAAGCAAATCAAACCTCACTGGAACAGTCTAAAGCACAGCTACTTGTCACTCGTGTGTGTCTATTGGTGGGGACTAAACAGGGAGAGAACTCAGCAGTTGCGCAGCTGCTGGTGGTTGTCTGGTCAAGAGTTTAACGGGCCTGCCTTTAAACCTCAGCTCTGGGCATTTATCATGGCAGAGACATTGAGTGCCCTTGGATCCTGTTCTTTTAAAATAAACTGAAAACTGCAATAAAAGTGCAGTAATGGGACACAGAAGGGTGTATTGAATGAGGCCTCAAGGAAAAAGATTGCGCAGAAGGCTTAAAAACCGCAGCACCTGAAATGTTTGGTCAAAAAAGACAATTCTCATTTCTGTTCAGCCAGGTTTTAATGTGCTGTGGTAGGAATTATAAACCTGTTAAAAAAATACATTTAATTTCCCTTCAGTTTCTAAACAGATACCACATGAAGGTTATTAAGACACTACATGCTGCGATAAAGAAAAAATGGGATTTGTGTGACTGATACTACTTTGCAACACAGCAGTGCAAGGTCTCTATTATTGTGTGTGGAGGTTTATGGGTAATATTTCAGTCTCGCTTATTTACCGTGTCTCTGCTTTAAATCAGAATGGGCGTGCCAACAAGATGAGGGAGCAGGGCCTTTGGACCGAGTAAACAGAAGGAGACAAATTATGTAGAGCGTCGCGAATCTCTTCTTCTAATGGTCTTCCTGCGGAATGTGGAGTGGAAAGTGCTCTAATGGAGTACAACCGAGGCCCCTACTGTACAACAAGCTGTTGCACTGAGAACAACAGTTATGCAACAATCACATGGTCATGACTGCAGGCGAGTTTTAATACTGCCAAATCACAGCCTTCTCTTTGGTGGTCAGAGAAAACACCTTGACATACAACCACTGGAATACAACCACTGGAATACGACCGTAAACCTTGATTGTTTTATCATCCTAAAATTGTTCTGCCAAATGTTCATACTGATGGGATTAACCATTTAAGATATTTGCAGAATACTCTCTGTGTTCATCAGAGAGCTATTTCACTTTTATTCTGTCTCTTTGGTGAGCTAACAGGCCAAAGCGCTCCAGCAAGGCTGCACTATCTTCAGATTGCAACTACACCTCATTTATATACGGGCATACTATTGCCAGTTTAGAGAGGGGATTAGGTTTGTTATTTCATGGAGGCAACAGAGGGAATGATGAGAGATGAGCACTATGAATCACTGAAATGAAAAGCCAATGCTGGAAAAACCCAGCTGGAGATGGTGAAGTAACGGCGTATGTTGTTTTTCAAGAGAGTATGTTTCACTAATGTATTTTATGCTCTCTGTTTATTTTCACCCCACCTAAATCATCCACTTATTTAGCTCTCGGCTTGCAGCACGACTCTGAATTTCACACCACATAAATCATAGGATAATCTGTTGGCGAAAGCCCTCTCTTTTAACGAATGGTGTTTATGAGTGCTAATATGAGGCATGTAAACCGCCGGTTGAAATAAACCACAATAAAGGCAGAATGTATGTCCCCGCGGCCTCTGAGGGGTGGTATACTTGGTGAACCTCAACTCGCGGTTCAATTGTGCAGTCAATATATACCCGCTTCCATCAGTGTTTGAGTGATCATGTAAGTAAATCTGAGGCCCAACATGGAATCATTTACAAGCCAATCTGGTCCTCCGATTGAAAATGAGAGCCAAAACATCTTTTTTTGGGTGAAAAATAGGAACACATTTGGAATTTTTAAGTGGGTACTTCACATGTAATCTCTTTCACCCTTTAAATTGCACAGCTACATTACATTGGCACTTAACTTTGAAGTATTTGAACAATCACATGGGATGTAAATAGAACAAGGACATGCTGCCTTAACCCTCAAGCTACCGGCATGTTTCGCCCCCTAATATGACCGGCTGGGGTATGACATGAGCACCCTGCAATAAATGAGGAGCAAAGGTCACATTGAACTCCCAAACAGATTTTTGTTATTTGACATGTCATTAGACTTGTAAAATCATTCACATTTTATAAAAATCCCAGTATTATTGTTGTTGTTGTTTTTTTTATTTATAACATTTTATGGTATCTGAAATTAAATCATTTTTACATGAAAATGTGAATGACAGGAGGTTTAAACTTTTATAAAATAAAACAACTTCAATAATGCACTCATATACAGTAACCTAAATATATTGAGTCCAAAACAATATATTATACATAAATAGGTCTATACACATATATTCATATCAAGTAAAAGGCTATGCTTACATGAAGCATATTTTCTAAGACAGTCTTCAGAGAGGTGTACGTCCTGATGTGGGTTGTCTGCCTGCTCAAAATCTGCAGAGTGAAGTTCCCCCTTTCCTTTTTGTGAATATGTATCACTGGATATCTGTTCCCCACAGAAACAGGAACTCTGAGAATGATTCCTTTTCTCAATTTGACCATATAAGTCATTACAAGCTCAAAAAACTTTGAAATTAAAAAAAATACAATACAATGTATACTTACTGAAGACAAGTGTATTGACAAAATGATCACACAGATAACCTTAAAGATTTTTTAATTTGTTTTAATTGAAGCCCGGGGTCGGTTTGACCCCATCCGGTCGTTTGAGGGTTAATAGATCTGCATCTTACACCAATGGTGACATTACAATAATGAGTGAGTTGTGTTTATTAGATGTAACAGGTTTTACTAGAACCTTTGTTTCGGTTGCCTGGAAGTGGTGTTTTGACTGATGAGATGGGCATCGGCGTAGAAGCATATGGGCACTATTAAGAGAAAATTGCCCTAATAAGTCTAAAAGGCACACTTTGAAGGGATGACTGTAAAACACGGTACGTGACCGGACTAGCGGAGACAGGCTTGCGTCTTCTTCTTCTTAAAAAGGGGCAAAAGGCTGAAAGCAAAAAAGTTGTCACCCTTCTTTTTCTTGTTTTGTTTCGTCAGCGTGACTGACATGTGTGTTACATGTGACATATATGTTCTGTTCTACAACAAGGTCAGTAACCTCCTCATATCAGGGTGATCTTCTGGCGAGCATCCAAGCTGGGGTTTTTTCTCTAAAGTAACAATAAAAGAATTACCTTCTGATAAGAATAATTATGTGTGTCAAGAGTTTCTTGGAAACCAAAAGCTAATCTTGAGTTGAAGAAAAAGAACTGGAAGGGGGGGGGGGGGGGGGGGGTTGAAATTATTTTAGCTTGGTACCCCCACGGGACGACCATGTGCCATGCTGCCTCTTGCCCACGTCTTTCTCCGCTTTAATCAAAATAGTGGTCTCCAGAGGCGGGCACCATCGACCCTCTCCCCCCTTGCCACTTGTTTTCCTGCGGTGCACCGCGGCAGCTGGTCTCTGGCATTTATCTGGTGCCCTTTCAATTAGATATGGACAACAGAGAGGCACTGTCTGGGTGGCGGTCTGTGTCACCGTCAAGGCTACGGTTGCCACCCCCTGAGGTCATGCCATGAAAAGGATATGGAGCGCTGCTGTTACCCCCCGAGCTGTCTGCGAAACGAGTGATTACACAGGCCGATCTGTCCAAAAAGGTCCCGGGTTGGTGAGGATCAAAGACGGCCTGGAGACCACCTCCAACGTCTCTTGGCAGGGCTCGCGGAGGGTGGACAGGCTCTGGGAAAAGGCACAAAAGCATAGTATTTCTCATTCCCATCTTGATCTGCGTGAGAACACAGGCTCTTTGATTGAGGAGCCTACATTTATTTCCTCTGTGAGGTATTCAGTGTCAGATTCACGTACAGGCAAGTGAATGATTGGGGAGAAACGGCTACACTTCAAAGGCAAATCAGAAAACACTGTGGTAAGCTTGGCTCTTCTGTGGCCTCGCTCTGGCACAACTGGGGCAGTGAGAAGGCTGCGAATCAGTACAGACAAGCAATCTGTTCCTGTGCCCCTAGCATCTTTAAATTAGTTAAATGAAGGTAAAGGACCCAGCAACTCACAGATTTAACACATATATCTATACTTACCTATGGGCACAACGTGTAAAAGTGTTTCAGTATAAACCCAGTGAAAACACAGTGAGCTGTGACAAAAATTAGGGCATTGTTGAGGCAAAATTTTGTGGCTTGTCCACTGCATCTCCCCTCTTTTTGTCTATATAACAAACATACCCCAATATATACGGAGCACCAGAGAGAGGGCAGGAATCTCTGGGTTTGCCTGAGCAAGTTAATCTCTTTAAAAGTTGAACATTGAGAGAGAAAAATGAAAGAAACAGGGAAAGAACAAAAGTGTCCCCGGTGGTTGAAAAATATGTCTACGCATTAACTAATTTTGCACGCAGACAAGAAATACTACATGAATTGTGTCAGACACGACCATGACAAATCAATGTTGTGTGCTTATCAAACTGCCCAATGACACACTGCATCAATTCTCAATGGTTTAAAGCTCTATGGGGCTTCCTATGGTAAATCAAAGCTCAAGGTATGCATTACTCTTACGTGAGGCAAATTGATCTTGTTCTGCACTCTGAATATTATTATCATTAATTATTATTATTATTATTATTATTATTATTATTATTATTATTATTATAGAAGATTATCTAAATGTACAGTGAAAGAGTGTCACAATGAGACTGTGTCAGGTTCCTATGTGTGTACTGTGGGTCACAGAGAGGGCTGCAAGTCATCCCAGAAACGTGACATACCTGTGTCCATATAAACAAAGTATTGATACAGTAAGATTGCGATTGCTCAGGCCTACCGGGGGTTGTGTTTGTTTCTGTTCCCCCCTCACCACCCAAGTCCACCCATGACAACTTTGTAGGCTTGGCCGGCCGTTTAGGTATTCGCCTCGCTAATAACAACAGCGGAAGTGAAGTTTTAATAACCTCGTAAGTCATCGATGGAAACGGGCGTGATGCTTGTTTCCATCAGCCCGGGTCTTTGATGATACGTGTGCCCCGGCGACACAAGGAAACGTGGTGTCCTTGGCAGGCAACACAGTCGCCATGGTTAAAACGTTGCCTTTAAAGGAGAGAATAGCGTCGGAGGCAGGATGGATGGGCGGGTGTTTGTTTTCCAGCCTTCGTCTCCAGACACAGGTCTCTGTATCTAACCTGCGGCGACCTTTCGCCTGCAGAAGAAAAAGCATTTGAGGCTTTAATGGCGCCCCTTCACATAGCTCGCAGACATGTTTACCTAAGTGCTGTCACAAGCCCTAACTATGATACTGTTGTGCCGGCTTTGTTTAATGACCCCAGAAAAAGGTGGCCCTATAAAAGGTGGTGTGGGGGAAGTGATTCCGTCTCCTTGCGTCTCCTTGAAAGGTACTTCCTTACATCTGTCCTCTCCCGAGTGCCTCTTCTTCCAGCTGATCAAACGGCAAGATTTATTGCTCAGGTTGTTATCTCTTCCCCCCCTTTCGAAAACAAAATGCTTGTTCCAGTTTGGCCCCCTCTGTGTCTTCCAGGAGACTTGTGTGTTTTGTCGACGTGGAAGCAAGGAAGGCCAAATACTACTATACTTTCTAAAACACATAGACACCGTGGTTTATTCAATACGTGCTAGAGTGCATAGGCTCCAGCCAGGCCAGAGAAGAGCCAAGCGGCTACCTCCAGTGCTGAACAATGAATCCAACCAAATCCAATCCAAAATCTGCAGTTCCTCTAATGGCCACATGGGACTGAGCTACAAAAGCGAGTCAATCCCCATAGACCCC
>JAODLI010000805.1:0-11728 GCA_027575585.1 Percopsis omiscomaycus | reverse complement strand
GAGAGAGAGAGAGAGAGAGAGAGACACAATGAGCGAGGCCGTCAATGGTGTTTTTGTCAATACTCTGTGCTGTTGTCCCACTTTCCTCCAGGAGGGGCTTATTCAGGTCAGAGCTCTCTCTCTCTCTCTCTCTCTCTCTCTCTCATTGAGTTCTGTATGGAAACACCATTTGTTGTGTGTCAGGCCCGGGCGATGGCGGGAGCGACAGGGGCCCTGACAGCTGAAACAAGTGAGCAAGCTGGCGGACAGGACAGCCCGCTGAGTGATGGCTGCTTCTCATTGGCACTTATTGACCGCAGGCTAAGGCCCCCCCGCGGTGTGTCACGTCTCAACTAAATGGATTACAGGCGACTCGCCCTGTTGTTTTCTCTGGCCCGACTACCTCAACGACACCCCAGAGCAGCACACTGACTCCTACGTGACATTGCCGGACGGTTGCACCCAACTGGGGGGCCACCAATCGACACTCATGGCTCAAAAGAGGCTGCTAGACACTGTCAAACAGGCTATTTAGCGTTACAATGTCAACACAATGTCAACACAATGTCAACACAAAACCTATATGAATAAATGTCCGTCACACTGCTATTTGATTGATACCGATATACAATAATTACTCAGCCTATTGCCCGTTGATGAAGTCTTTCCATTTGTAGTACTGATTTTATGACGTGGTGTCTAGGTGTGACATTCGTGGGGAAATCCCTATATTAGCATCACTGCCTCCATGCTGTGCTAACACTGACATTAAGACACTTTAGTTACAAAATGATCAATTATCACTGCTTAATAAGTGTGGCCAAGATGGGATAATAATAAAAAGGTCAAGATTGTGGCTTTATAGGTTGACCTAAGATGTAAAAGGCTGATAAGCGGAACATGTAAATTAAAGCTTGTCAATCTATCTGCTCAACAACCACCTCCGTCAGTCTCGAGTTTCTTCATTGAGCTCACATTGTGTTCCAAAGGCGCTATACTTAACTGTAGGTTTTAAACTGTCATTTGTTCACTTTTAATTATATCCCATTTCGCTCCCGTCATACAATTAGCGCCGGCAGAGGGGAGCTCAGCTAATGGCCCAACTTAATGATGATTACAGACAATATCGGTTTCAACTTTCGGTAAACAACAGCAGCCCGCGCACTGAATGAACAACAGTGTGCCCAGATAAATCAATATTCAGAGAGAGGAGCTCCTCGCTTGCATTTACCGCTGAAGTTATCTTGCAGACTACTGATTCTCCTCCTCAGACCAAAAAAACAACAAAAAACAATGAGTTCTCTGGAGCTCCCACTCGGAAGGGCAGCGTTACACAAGGGGGGTGCACTTGTAGTTCCATAGCTTCACACTAAGGGGTGGGATTACAGCCGTCCGATGCATACCAGTGGAGAATAAACACTTGGCCATTCTACAGGAGGGGGGGGGGAGACGTCTTATCGTGGTGTTAAGCGGACCATTGGGGACCATTTCTTCCCTATTCCAGTCCTCTGTCCTGACTCCCCTCCGCAACCTTTCTCCCGGTGTTCTCTCAGCGCTTTGTTGGGGGGATTAGGGGGTCTTAGAAACGCGCGCCCCCTGATCTCACCCCCTCTGCTCTCCCTGCCCATCAGAACCACACCGGGGGTTAAGACCGCGGAGGGGAGACCTTGACACAATGATGTGAATCACAAAGCAACTTATGTATGCCCACTTCTATCCACCCGCTTTGCCCTGCTCACAAGCCACCACAGAGCGCCATTCAGCGCTTGTGATTTTCCCACTAGGGCGTCTTGGGCGGCGAGCCAACGCCCGGGCCAGATCTTTTCAATCTGCATGGACATTCAGAGACAATCCGGAGTGTTTTTGTGGGGACGAACTCTCTTTTGTTCTCATAATCACAAACAAGGATGGCAGTGCTTCAAGTCTTTAAGTCATCTGTGGTGGAACGGCTGAGGCAAAACACAAACAGCCTGTAGGTGAAGTTTCAGCAGCGGCTAACCGCATCAACACACACACACACACATACACACAAAGCCCACATCCATCCATATTGTGTGACCATGAGCTGTCTCCTCTTCTACAGTTCTGAATATGTCTCTCTCTCTCTTCCCCCCCCCACCACCCCCTGTCCCCAGGCTGCCCGCCCATATAGAACCATCTGTCTGTCCTGACCTGTGTTGCAGGGCCGTGTGGTGGAGGGGGGTAGGGGTAAAACCCAACTAACAGCTCTGCTGGTGTGTGGCGCTGCAGTATTGATGTGGCATCAGCTTACATCTGGGCTGGCAGCCTTTTAATGAGAGATTAGATTGATCAGGCAGTAGTGTCTCTACTCCTTCTCTGGGCGATACGTCTAGATGGCATTTAGTTTGTCTCCACGGAGCACAGCCCTGATCTATAGCTGGAACACACACAAGTGTAATCGCACACGAGAGCACACATACACAATTGTAATCACACACAAGAGCACACAAACACACACACAGATAGAGTCACACAAATCAGCCAGCATACAACAGAAATACACACAAGAACACACGCATGGACACGTGCAAATGAACCCAAAATGGCAGTACACAAATGTAACTGAAATAAATTGATTTTTCAAGTAACAGGAACGCGATGAAGGGTGAGGAATAAAGTGTCAACTACTGTTTGATAAATTAAACACAGCAGTCGTGCTCAGCTTGCATAATCTTTTAGAGGAAATTTGCAGCTATTTATTCATTGTAGTTAACTTAAATTAGAACATAAAACATTTTTCCTAAATCTGAATAATACATAACTTTTTGTATTTCATAATAGATCACAGTGATTCAGCTCTTGCAAATTACTTTAGATTAAAAACACCCCTTGAGCATGTACATAAAACATTTATTTGTACGATAAGTTCTTTAACAATGTTATTCATTTGACTTACTCATTTGACTTTCTTTTGCTTCCTTGTGCTACTGCTCAAATAAAAAGACTCACCACAAGCGCTAAATAAAAAGACAAGCTTACATAAAGCCACACATCAAAAATTGAAATCAAAATCGAAAAATGAAAGGCAGCTGCATACACAAAAAATATCACCCACCCACACACACAGACTGTCTCACAACACAAATACAGAAAGGTGTAGTTGAACTAACTGAACAAAGTACAATTGTGGGGGGTGAGAGAGGGGGAGAGAAAAAGAGAGAGAAAGAAAGAGAGAAAGAAAGAGAGAGAGAGAGAGAGAGACTCATCCAGACTAGCTTGTTAGCCTCTAATATTTTCTCTCTCTCCCCTCCGACCACTGTTAACCGCAGACTCATGTCAAGGTCACGTCAAGGGACTGGCGGGAGGAGGGTGAGGGTGGGAGGTGGGGGATAAGGGGGCTCTGGGCTATTAGCCCTCCATTAGAGAGGCAGCCAGCTGTAATGCTGACCCCAGCCTACCTAAGCCCCTCCCGGGATCTGTGGCCAAGGGACAGCCCGACCCCACCACCCAGCTAGCGGACGTTGTGATTACTTCTAACTGGCACTCGATCCTTCATGTCGGAATGTGATGAGAAAAATAATACCGAATATTGATCTACACAGGTGGAAGAGGCCCGCGGTCAGATTGTGCTCCCCTTCTATGGCAGTGGTTTCAAATAAGGGGGGCCCGTACCACTAGGGGGGCCGAGCTTGCTCTCAGGGGGGCCGCAAGAAAATTTACAACTTTGGATTTTAATTAAAAGCCTACTTAAGTTTTTGGTTTATGGTAAAAATTTTGACTAGCCAGTTGTTGTCATGATCTTCATCTTACAGTAAGTAGCAGTTACAGCAAATTTCGTTGCTTGGTCTGAGTGAGAGTGTTAGATTTAGAGGTCAGATTTTGAGGCAAGGTTAGTTACTTGTGGCAACACTGAAGGCCCACTGTCAAGGGTCACGGTTCGCCACTGACGATAGTTCTATCTTCAGCTTGGCTGCATCATCGCAGGTCCAATAGAAGTAGAGGCAATGTGGCTGAATTTCTTGCTAGCACTTTCTTTTGCAAATTAGAAACATACATCGCTTGATGTAGATGATTTTTCCTTCCCTTCCTTATTTTATTAGTGACAACATAATTGAACAAAAGCATGACATTTTTATCTTTTGGAGGAGCACCACATTTTTTAAAATAACAATAAAATAATAATATGGAAATATTTAGGGAGGGCTTTAGTTTGAAAAGGTTGAGAACCCCTGTTCTAGGGTTATCCCTTGTTGAGAACATTGTTTTGAACCATGGCCATACGATGCTTATCCCAGGTGCTAAACAGAATCCCCGTAATTGTAACCCACCCCATCCCCCACCTTTCTGTGATCTCTTTAATTGTGAATTAGCAGAGCTGTGATCAAGTTCGTCACCTTTGCCTTGTAATTAGCGCTGTGTCGTAGCCTTGTTTCCGTAATGGATTAATTACCACACCCCTGCCTCTATCCCTGTTTTACCAGCCCTCCTCTCAATGTCAGGTCTTTCTGCCGGCTCTGGCAGACCGTAAATGCTTCAGACGGGACAGGAGATGTACCTAGCACTTCAACCGTGACGAGGAATTACGGCTCCCCCTCCAACCTTTTACAGTGGATCACGGTGAGCGGGTAAAAGGTCAATCAGATTCATGAGGAAAGCGTCGCAGGAGGATGTCGGCCTGTTTTGAACGGTGCAGTGCTGGTGTGCTCTCCAACACGTGGGGGGGGGAAAGCCATAAAAAATAATAAATGGAGAGCGAAGCCAATTCGAGGAGCAACATAAAAAGATGGCTGTAAATTCATAGTGCAAGGAGGCAGACAGACAGGGATATATGGCCTCGGCTTGAGGGGGAGAGAGGGGAGCTGTTTTAAATTCAAATCATCATCCTTCTGTTGGGAGAATAAAATGTTGTAAGCAAAAGACCTGGGGGCTTTAACCTGCATCTCCTCCAAAAATCTTCAGTTATAAGACTGGAGAGTCCAGGGCTCAGAGAGTAGGGATTAAGATGTACTTAGTGTTGTCCCTTTTGTTGACTGCGACTGCATTTCAAACAAGCCATTACAGTGATCATATTAGCAGTAGGAGGGCCTTTCAGCACCATGGGCCCAGATAGCTTACAGTTAGTTGAGTGGTTATGCTAGTGGGCAGAGCACAGAATATGCGTTATAGAACACACACACACACACACACACACACAGCCCGCCAGCTCTTCTTGACATTAACAGAGCTAGCTTCCCTGCCAGCCGATGGGCACTGACACAAAGCAAGGGGATGAGCTTCTGTGTGTGTGTGTGTGTGTGTGTGTGTGTGTGTGTGTCCTATAAAATCTGTCCCAAATGCCAAGTGGTGCCTCTGTGTGTGGCACCGTAAGGTTGGCAACCCCTCGGGGGGCCCTTCGCCGGGGGGCGCCGTCCTAAGCAGTGGGCAGTGCGCCCAATGTTGACAAAGCCTGGAATCGCCTGCTGTCAGCCCATTCTGTGTGCACCCAGCGGAAAGAATCAATTAGGCCGAGCTCACAACAGAGCACTTTAATATTTGACTTTTAATCAGGGGGCAGCACCCAGGCAGGGAATAAGGAGCAGGCAGCCAGTTCCCTAATGCAGTGCAATGCAGCGTGCAAACAAACGTACAATCTCTGTGGAGAAACAGGCAAATACCGTGTACCGTCCCAGGGAAACAGACAAAAATGGCTTTGTTTGTCACTCACAAGGAATCAAACACATCTCATGAAAACCAGACGCAATAGGGTGACAAATGTCACATATCTGTGTTGTGACAGCCATGACGCTAAAGAAGGGACGGTGACCACGGAATAGAAGCCTAGAATCGGTCAAGTTTTGTGGCGATGTCCGAATTCGGCCTTTGAAGAGTTCCTGTTTTATTCTTTTAATTCCACCAAGAACTGCCAAGGGCACCTTTTGCCAACGAGTGACGGGGGAATAATGGGAGAGGTGAAAAGTGCCCTCACACAGTATCTGTTTTTGAAGTGGAGATCAGGCCTCAAACAGAATAGCACACCAAAGGCTCATCTTTCACCTGTCATCTTTAGTAGGCATCACACAGGCCAGACGCTGCATCAAAGTGAAGCTGCCTCTGCTCTGCTTAGTCAGACAACTTGCTCAAGAAGGCACAAAAACTAAAAGAAACGATAAACCACCGCCGGTTTGTTACGCGACACTCTTAACTGGAAGTTAATCACAATCAGAAAGAACCATACCAATGCTTTTCACGAGCAATTATGAGCTGGGCAGCTGCGTACATAATTCGCCTACATCTGCCGAATATTGCTCCTGCTGCTGCCAACTGTTCTGCCAGGCTAGATCTGATAGAATCCACATCACAGGCATGCTGGCATCCTGCTGGTCTGATGCTACCAGTCTAACAGGAACACTAAATAGTGGGAACTAGTTCAGTCACATACACCGAGCCGATTATATAGTTGTGACAAACGAGGCAACTTCAAGGGCTTCTGTAGCGATCAGTGTGTGTAACTCCTAATACACAGCACTGGGCGTATAGTCTGGGTTATCAGTGTATAAAATAGTGCCACGCTAGGGTGAGCATTTATTTAATGCACGGAGGCCCAAGGCTACAGTGGGCGATGTGATATCTTAGCTATTGATTTAATAATTCTGCGCTCGGTCATAAAACCTCACGGCTATTCCCCCGTCAGACACCGGCCCACTTCCTCCCAAACTCACTGCCCGCCCACCTCCCCTCCCCCCATATCTCTCTGTGATTGCCAAATGGACAGGGAACCACCAAGGCATCTGCTGTGGCTAAAACTCATCCACAGCAGCAAACATGGCGGCCATATTTTTATCGCAAATTCTTCTCAGCCGTTACGTTTGCTACTTTGGATTTATTTTTGAAAAATGCAGAGAAATGAAAAGAAGGTGATGGTGATTGTCTCTGAGAAGCATAAATTGCCTTCAACAGTGACAAATCCATACCCCTGTAGTTATCTCAGCGCTGACGGGATCCTGCTGTGCTGTTTGTCTCCCACAGGGATTGTGGGGGATCAGCAGAGTTAGTTAGCTAATAAGAGACTAGAGGGCTGGAAGGGGGGGGGGGGGGGTTCTGACAGATCCAAGCCCCACTAGAGAGGTCTTTAAATTTCATCCATTTTATAAAAACATCAAACACAATACTGAAAAGACACACACAAACACAGTTGTTTTCAGTGGAGAAAGGGGCAGTTTCAGTGTGTGAAAAGAGATAATCTTACCTTGCCTCCTAAACAGGCTTCCTCTGATGTTCTGCACAGATGGCAGCCTCCGAGTTCTGCAAGGCAAACACAAAGTCCTGAAGAGATGAGGGCCCAGCACCCCACGTACTGTATACAGTCTCCACTAATGCCTCTCCTATAGAGCCCATCCCTCATACTGTAGTAGAACACACACCCTATCCCCCACTATATTCATTGTGGTTTACGAGTCTCCAGTCCTTCCCAGCCCATCTCCCCCAGATGCCATCCTCCATTGTTCCCAACCTTGCTGACAGATGCCAAACTCCATTCAGAGCCCTACTTAGCAGATAGCATTCCCAGTCAAAACTGCTCCCGCACAGTCGCCCGGGGGCAGACGATGACACATCTGCTTCGGAGCCGAAACACTGCGAGGAACATTAGTGTGTCGATGGTAAACAAGCACATGCAGCATGTCGACCCACGGGCTTTAATATCATGCCCATCTGGAATCCGTTAGACAGCACAGAGTCCGTATTAGATTCATGTTTTGATGCCTCAGAGTGAAGGCGAAAGTGAGGGGGTGGTTACATTTCAACTCAGGCCAGAAATTGTGTGCGGAGAAAAGAAAACCATTTACTCTCACCACAGGGGAGATTTTGAACCCTATAGATTGATCATCATTTTCTCTCTTAATGCTACGTAAGCCCTTCATTTGCTCTCAGTCAAGCAGCTCCCTAATTCTCCAAAGAGCTGCGAAAGACGGGATAATAGCCAGGCCTTTCCGCCACGCTGCCGTCTGGGACACTATCTCTAGTTGTCAAACCGCCTCTCGCTGTGATGCCTCGCAGTACAAGGCCTCGTTCGACTCCTGCGTTGTAATGACAGCTGACAGGAGAGGAGGTGTCTGATGCTGGGTGAGATTGGATGGGTGTCAGCGGCGAACGCGTACCCGAGCCAATCTGACATAGACATCTCCATAACCACGGCCCGCACTGTTGAACTTGGACGCCAGTCTTGCTATCAACATGGGTCTGTGACATGTGATATGGATAGGGAAATACCTATGTGGAATTACGTGCACGGAAAAGCCTGTAACGGAGGCGACAGTGTGTCCGATGCATGCATTCGGGTCTTTGATATTCTAAGAATATGCTGGAATACCTCATCAGCCCCCGAGCCAAGGCTGGTCTCTGACCCCAGCTGCTCTGTGCTCATGCCAGCCCTGCCCGCCATTCATTGGCATCAAAGGGAGGAGAGACCGGGCACCTGTGTCCGTCTGTCCGTCTGTCTTTCCTTTCCATCTGGAGAGAAGCGGGTAGAGGCTCTGTTGAGGCTTGTGTCTAACTTTGAAGCTTCTTTCCCCCCCCAGACAGCTGGTTTCCTTCACACGTGAAGCGGAGGCTACGAAAGCTTCAGCGACGCTCCAGAACACCAAACACATCATCCATTTACACAGGGTTTTATTTAGCCACCCGTAACGCCCGTTCAGACGCAGAGCTCCGTGCACGCTGCTGGCTGTGGCGCGAGGCCCGGGCGATTTATTTTGCTTTCCCCCTTCGCCAAGATAAAGGGGTGACAGATTTAATATAAATGAGCGGGGGAAGGGGGCGGCGGGTGTTGGGGAACGGGCGGTGCGTGACAAGGCAGTGTGACAAGCGTGGCGGCGCCAGGGGAAAATGTGACACCTGGCCTTGTCCTTGATGCGGATAAGAGGGCGATACATCACAGAGAGATGGTGCAGAAAAGATATTACCCAGTTATTACCCAGACGCACGGTGGCGGCAGGAAAGAAGAAGAACGCTGACTCTTTAGTGCGGCAAAGTAAAACAAGAACCCCACATGCAGTGGTGGAGCTCTCAACAGAGCTCAATGGCATTCCTCAATGGCATTCCTCAGCGCTCCAACAGTTCGATCAACTACCCAAGGTAAAACAACCGAGCGTGACTGGGCGAAGGTGGCCTCCTCTGGAACGAGCTGTCCGTCCCTGCAGTGCGACGCTGATCAAGTCAGACTGAGGGAGAGAGCCCGAGGCTGCCATCTCTGAGATGGGCTGCACTCTGCCCCCTTTGGCAGTAGCCCGATTGCTTTCGGCGGGCTGGAGCCCCCGAGCTCAGCCCCTATCGATCGCCCGACCTCAGCCCTGTCTCTCTGCCAATTAAGAGTTCACTAAGCCGCCGCCGGTGTGGAGCGCTGCTAATAAATAGCAACGCCTCTGTGGTCTGTTCATGGAAGATCTCACGCTCAGCTTCCCCCCCGTCTGTCTCCCACCCACCGCCCTGCCCTTAGTTATTGCTCAATTACGGCTGAGCGCTGAGTGGAATTATGGGATTGATTGGAGAAGAGGCGTGGCACTGCAGGGGTGGGGGTTCCGGGTGGAGTAGCAGATCAAGGTCGGCGACTGACATTAGCATAGGTGGGGTAGGGTAGGGGCAAGTCCTGACAAGTTGCTGGGAACGAACGGGTTCGCCGGCAGTCGGAGGCTGGGGTTTCGATTAGAAGGAGCGAAGCTGCTCTGGAGGTAATAACGTCAGACCGTCTGAGGCGTGTCTGGATGTCATGAGAGACAGATCAAAGCATTCATTAGATCCGAATTAGATCAAACATAGTGAAAGTGTGTGAGTGTGTGTGTGTGTGTGAGAGAGAGAGAGCGAGGTAGAGGAGAGAAAAACAGCTAGACTGAGAAGGTAGGCAGTGTCTCTGACGCAGTCAGTTTAACTGCAAGGTATACAATTACATTCCTACAGTATACATTTACATGCATCACGCTTCATAACGTCTTCTGCTCCGCCAGCCTCCTGATCTCCTCATCCACCTCTGAGGCGACACTAAGCCAAAGTGGTTCAGTCACAGGTCACTGGGGCCTGATGCATTGCGCCTTTGAACCCCCCCTAATCCTGCTGCTTTGGCAGGGTGGGAAAATCCAATTGCTCAGATCTGTAATTCCATAACCCTTATTCGGCCCCACAATGGCTGCTACGCCCCTGGGGTCCGGGGCGGGGGGGATTAAAGATATAACGTCTAACCACACGGAAAACAGCGAGAGGGAGTGTGATTTGGAATAGAGCTTAAGGGCTAATGACAAATGACTTACAACCTTGCTCCTATTCAGACAAAACTAAATGTTTTGATTTACATGTTTGTATTACCTGGCTGTTAGCTGGTGTTAACTCTGAGGCTGACATTATCCTGGGGGCAGGATAGACTAGTGGTCCAGGTGTTGGACTCCCAGCCAGAAGGTCGTGGGTTTTAAGCCCTAGAGTTGTAGCATCCTTGAGCAAGATGCCTAACCCCTATCTGCTCCATATAATAGCACCATGTAATTGTAAGTCACTTTGGATAAAAGCATCTGCTAAGTGACCTAATTGTAATATGGTTAATAATGGATAATGGTTAATATGTCTAAAAGCCAAAGATACTAGCAGCATGTGTTATAGTATCTTTATTGTGTGTTTTTGCTGCTGTGACAAATACATTTCTTCTCCAGGATCCCAAAATGTTATTGTGTGTTATTTCAGTAGTGGGGAAACCACATGCTATGCAAACATAATGGACTGTTAACAGAGGAAAGAGTCAGCTGTATTCACACTGATGTCATTGTTGTTGGAGTCTCGACTTACTCCTAGCTAATATGTTACATGCATATAGGTTAATAGGTTTTCTTCCCTTTATTTTGGTAATAATTTTCTACTAATATATTCCTGTAATTTCCCTTCATTCAATGGCCACCTGCATCTTTCAAAAGGCGGAACTGTTCAGTTAGTGGAGGACTTTGTAGTGAAGCCAGGCCACCATTTCATTGTACTGGTTTATGAAGAGACACTGCATGTATATTATGAACCTAGAGACATTTATATAATAGGTCATGCTCAAGGTTTGACCACAGTTCTCTGTTGTGGACAAGGGCTCTGCTCGGTTTGAGCTTTCCTCTCAAGTGGAACGCTTTCCACCGCAACCCTTCCCTGTGGTTGTCCAGTGTTGGGCCCCATCAAGTGCCATTCTTCCACCATGGTTTCCTCTACTCTTTTAATCAGAGCATCGACGGGCCACTTAGCACTGCAGTTATCCCAGAGCCTGCATTGATTGTTTGTCTGCATCCAGAAAAAGAGGGAGGGGCTGTTTATTTGTTTTGCTCTACTAATGGAGCCAGTACAAGCACACACACACGCACGCACACACGCACACGCACACACACGCACACACACACACACACACACACGCGCAGACACCTCGATGAGAGCACAGCCAATAGCAGACAGTCCAGGAGACAAGGCCGTGAGGTAGATAAGTAGAGAAATATGGATTACCAATGAAAACGCCCAGAGTTCAAATGCAGATCGGGACATTATAGGAAGGAATAAAATAAAGCTAATTATGACTTTATGCTGACAGCTATAATGCACAGCTTTGACGCTGTGCATTATTAGAACCCGATGGAAGAAGAGAGAAGATTTAATCCAAACCCACAGAGCTACCGGGGTCTCAATGACATCTCATGGCCGGTGAGTGGGGGTCGACGCTCTCTCTCCCAGGAGAGAGAGAGAGAGAGAGAGAGAGAGAGAGAGAGAGAGAGAGAGAGAGAGAGAGAGAGAGAGAGAGAGAGAG
>JAODLI010000803.1:0-11728 GCA_027575585.1 Percopsis omiscomaycus | reverse complement strand
TGACAAGACAGCGTTAACACACCCGGGGAAAAATCAATAGGGCCTGTCTGCCCCGTGTGTGTGTGTGTGTGTGTGTGTGTGTGTGTGTGTGTGTGTGTGTGTGTGTGTGTGTGTGTGTGTGTCCACTTTAATTGAAGTCCTGTGTCATCGCTGTAGTAACACAGACTACGGGATGTTGAGAGGATGTATTAACACAGTCTCTCTCTCTCGCTCTGTTTTGCAGGTCTTTTCTGTGGCTCAGCCACCTCATTGGACGGTTTTTACCGTCAACGAACTCGTCCAATTAGAAACCAGAAGAAAGTTTGAGATACATTTTCCTTTCTACCAAGAATGCTGATGCATTCTTTTTTAATTAAACCTTAACCTAATTAATTGTATTCTTAACTCTTAGCCTAACCTTATTCAGATAACCAGTTGGATGTAAAAAACAAACCAAAACCTAACCAGGAAAGAAAAGGTATAAGAAAATAACATGTGACAGCCACTTTGAGATGGCACCATGTTAATCTTGACTGTTACCTTTTGGCTCTAAAAACAACAAAAACAACAGCCATGGCATTACTGTAATACATTCCTGCATTCAACTGTGTAAACTCGGCTCAACTTGGTAAGTTCACTAGTTGTTCATACTTGTTTTTCCTAGACAGCACATTTTTTATTAGTGATAGATTATTTTTTGCTTCTCGAGGCAAAGAAAGCAGGAATCTATCTCCACAGGACTTGTGCTGCAAATCATCACTATGTAGAGTGAATGTGCTTGTATATAGTCCTGGGAAATGTCATGCCATACTAGTCTGAAGATCTGTGTGGGCCACAAAACGGTCTTCAGCAACGGCGGTTTTATTAGCAAGCTGAAGTGCCATGGCGTGCATGTTCTGAAGCTGAGCTGGAGGCTTCCAGCAGTGAGTCTAAATACTGGAGACACAGTTAGATCTGTGGTGACAGGAGGAGGTTTATAGCCCTATTTTGCCTTGTGAATCCATTATTTAATGAGCGTGTGTTGAGATATTTTTCCAAATGGTGCTGGTGTAAACAGTTTGATTTGAGACAGTTGAAGTTGGTACGCAGTGCAGTATGGCTTCCAGGTTCTTGTGTTGTAGGTCCTTGGTGCTATGCAGACTCTCTGAATACCTGTTACCATTACACTTATTAATCTTCATGAGTCTAGAGACTGTTGACAGTGGACAGCAGCCAAATGCTAACAGAACATACGTCACGACAGGCTAACAAGCGTCACCATTTAGCTTAAAGCTAGGTGGTCTAACCATTTAGAATCAATAGCAGAGTCAAACGTGCTTGGACACAATCGGCGTTCTTCCTGAACCGTTTTGTCTCCATGACAAGGGTCTGTCCTTTCAGCAGTTAAATATTGAAAGAAGTAAAATAGTAAAATAGCAGTAAAATATTGAAAGAATTCTTTCAGCTGCTTATTGATATGGCTTCTCACCAAGGACACAAAGCAACGCTCGCACGCACGCACGCACGCACGCACACACACACACACACACACACAGACAGAAATAATAGTTGAGTTTTATAGAGATAGCCTTATGCCGTCTTTTGGAGAAATAGACAGGGATTGAGAGACGTGTGTGTATTCGTGCAAGGCGTTTTAGTGATGTGTGTGTTGTGAGATGTTTCAATAAGGAAAACGCGAAAGGCTCCTCCTTCGCTCTCTTTCCCTCTGTCATCCATCTCTCTGCCCATCTTTCAGCCCCCACCTTCCCTCGTTTCTCCCTCCATCTCTCACACACACACACACACACACACACACACACACACACACACACACACACACACACACACACACACACACACACGCATGCACACCCACCCACACACACACAGTAGTTTCAGCACTTTTCTCTTTAACGCACTCAGCAAGATCAGATGTCAGCTAAACTGACACACGCGCACACGCGCAACGCACACACACATGCGCGGAGGCTGTATTTTCTTTTTGCCATGCTCTGTTTCCTCACGACTCTTATAGAATATAGCCTATTCATTTTTTAAAACCCTTTCTCTCTCACGCCCACGCAGAGTGAGAAATGCTACATGGATGGTATAACCTCTACACGAAGGGGCGGCACAGGGGACACTGCTTTAGAGAACGGAGATAAATAAACGAAGAGGAGAGAAGAGAGAAGACATGCGGAGAGAGAGCGGAGGGGAGAGTGAGAGACAATGAGCGAGAGAGAGCATTATCAACACGAGCGCATGCTAACGCTGCCCTTAGCGGGACATACAGGCTTCCAGACATTATAGTATGGAGGTATCGGCGCACGCATATGCAATGTGAACAAATCACGCTCTCACGCTACCGAGGACAAGACACCTTCCAGCCAAAACATTCTTCCACACATGCAGGCAACACACATGTGGAAACAAAGGGTCCGACAATCAGAGTCCACTACGGCTATCCCTTTTCATATTTCTCTCCTTCGGTCTCTCTCATTCCATTCTGTTCCCCCTTTCTTCACCCCTTCTCTCTTTCTCTCTCTCTCCCTTCCTCTCCATATCTCTTCTAGGAGTCGTTCTCATGCCCTTCTCAAGTCTGCGCCTATCTTTCTTTCTTTCCCACTATTGGTTTCATCATTTATCAAAATCTAACACAAAATCTTTACTCACTTGATGTCTCAACACAAGTCAAGACAATTTATTCTCAAAAAGTCAATTTCAGATGTTGTGCATTATAAACTTATTTCATATTCATTGTACTGTCTAAAGTAATCAAATAGATTCATAAAATAAAGATTGATTATGAAACGAATCGTTAGTTGCAGCCCTACATTGCAGCCCCCCCCCCCCCCACACACACACACACACACTCATTTTGAGGAAATTAAAGGAATGCGTGTGGAAACCAAATATTTACAGATTTCATTATGTTGAAAATGAACAGACCTTGGCAGTGGACCCCACTGTAGGTAAACAGGCTTATATTAAAATGTAGGAGAGGATTATTTGTATTTGCACTTAATATGTATAATATATTTATATTATTTTACAACCAGACACATTTACATGCATACAGACCAAAGCACATAAAAATGAATCTGTATTCTGCCTAGGTGTGACCTATCTATCCTTCACATACAAACAAGACATGCGTTCGCCCGCATGCCTGTTGACCACTGAACAGGTCTACTGGGGCAGGCGCAGGTTAAGCGCGTTGCTCAGGGGCACACCGGCAGTAATCGCTCAGGGAGCGGAGTGCGGTGCTCGTACGCTTTCTCCTAACACCCAGGGGATTTGAACAGGCAGCGTTTCAGTGAAAAACACATTTCTTTCACCTCTAGGCAGCCACAGTCCCTTAGATACATTAGCACAGAGGCAGCATTCAGGCAAATGCGCTTGCTCGCACACGCCACACACACACACACACACACACACAGACATAACCCCCTCTACAAGGCAGCTCAGCCACATGCAGTGTGTGTGAGCCACTTTTGGCAAAGTCCTTGTGTCCGCCATACGGTTGATTCCCCCCAACTGTGCACACCCTGCAGGCCAAACACACTGCACTCTGTGTGTGTGTGTGGGGGGGGGGGAGAGAATCCATTACGGTGATGCTAGCCATATTCAACAATCACATATTACATTTGTTCAAATAACGTGACTTAACGGTGGATCTTCCAAGCACCCTCCAACAAGACTGGATTGTGTTTGATCATAAGACATTTGTGGAACACCAGCAGAACAGCAGTGAAAAGGGCCATTTTTACTTTCATTTGCACAGGAGTCATAAAGGACTTGAAAAGCTCTAATGTAAACAATGGGTTATTGGCAAATGGCTGAAATAGTAGCACTTTAATATTACAGTTCATTTGTTCATTTGCTGCAATCCGTCATTAATCGCAAATTTAGTTAAAAATCATTATTTCATTTGTAGTAACACCGCCAGAGAGCGAGGCAACGGGTGTAACTCACAGTAATAGCAGCAGGCTCAGTTTGTATGCTAGCCTGGCAAAACCAACCTATAGTCTTGCAAGCTCCACCTCTACGATTTGCAACACTTTGCATAACATGCTGGGAACTCTCAATTGCAAACTGTTTGTCCGCCGATTACAGAACCACTGCCCAATCAGCATCCAGGTGGGTAGTTTAGCTGGAGCTGAATTAAGTGCCTGGGTTTAAACGATCGTCCCCACGGGGGCCTTGTTCTCATTGGTTGAAGGTGGGTCAATCAGTCTGCTAGCATCTGTGTTCGAAATTCACCGTAAAATGTTTGTTGTTCTGATTAGTTGGCAGGCGGTCCTGCTAATGATTTGATTGACACCTGCTGGCACCGCCTCTATGTCAAATCAGAGTTTTGGAGCTTGCAAAATCAGGATGGTCCTCACAGTTGCTTGTATGGTGGCACACAAGCAATACACAAGTTGTTAATCCCCAAAGGCAAATATAGGGTGTTACAGCAGCCAGTTGACGTTACGGTACAAAGATACATACCGTGCAAACATAAAACAGATAAGAATAAGAAGGTGCAGTCCGTAGGTGGGTGGAGGGGTGTTGGTGCTAGGGTCAAGACAGAATGGATACAAGATGCAAGACAGAACGTAAACAGGAAGAGGTGGCTCACAACAATCTGCTTTGCTATATGACACCATGCATAATAATGAGAATCTGTTTTATCTTTTGGTTTTTAACACAAAAATCACACGAGGACACGAGGCTGCCGCACATGAGCTGTCATCGCGGTGTCATCTAAATGCGGCGAGACGGGCTCGGCGAGACTGGCTCGGCGAGACGGGCGCAGGGTGTAACCCAGATGAGGCGATAACGCCGGCCGAATAAAGGGAGAGACGGACAGCAGAGGAGTGAGCCAGGGTAGACGGCAGCTTGTGAGCCTGCATCGACAGGCTCGGTCAGGTTTCACTGCTGTGTGTGTGCGTGTGCGTGTGCGTGTGCGTGTGCGCGTGCGCGTGCGCGTGCGAGAGAGAGAGAGAGAGAGAGAAAGAGAGAGCAAGACAGGCTGTTTTGACAGCTTGGAGACATCACGGCAGCAGAAAGGAGGCTTTGTGCACGCCTGTCTGCGTGCTCGTTCTCAGGGTGTGTGTGTGTGCGTGCGTGTGCGTGCGTGTGCATGCGTGTGCGTGCGTGTGCGAAACTAAAAACAAAAGATGAGAAACACCGTAAAAGATTATAACATCACCAAAACATATGAAGCGGTAAGAACAAAGTTATAAATGGACAAAAGTCTGTAAAACCAAGGAGAGGATTAAAGGTGCAGACCTTGATCGTGTTATGGTGTCCCCAGGTCCCCCCACCCCCCCGATTTCTGCCACAAAAGTATGGGTGGCTGTAGGGGGAAGGGGTAGAGAGAAGTGCACTCTCTTGTGTGCACTCTCTGTGTTTCAAACCAAAACAACAGAGGTGGTTTTAACCACAAGCGGGGTTACAGACACAAACTGAGGAGTGTCTCTTTTAAAGGAAGGAACCAACCAAAATCATTTGGTAATAGAAGCCAAATGAAACACTATTCCTCAAATCCAAAACAGCTGCTTTTTGGACATGCAAGGATTTCTCCTGACATTGTACCTACGCCAGTGTATTCGCTGTCTAGATGAACAGACAGAGCGAGAAATCGTTTATTCTGCACACTTTATTCTGTTATGATAGAGTGCGTGCGTGCGTGTGCATACGTTTGCGTTTGTGCACGTGAGCATCATTGTATGTCCTCATGTGTCAAAGCCAAGTTGAATCAAGTGAACCATGCTCTGTGTTTGTGTGTGTGCGCGTGCCTGCGTGTGTGTGAGTGTGTGTGAGCGAGATGTTGAAAGAGAGCCAAGGCAGATCAATATTACCTAATCAATAGGAGAAGACAGCTAGAAGGACCTTGGGGACGGTGGATACACACCTGGAAAACACACACACACACACACACACACACACAAGCTCTTTCTCCCTACCCTTCTTTGTATTCCACCTCAGTCTCTCTCTCTCTCTCTCTCTCTCTCTCTCTCTCATATATCTATTTCTCAATACATTTCTTTTTCAAACTCTCCCTCTCCTAGTGGATTTATATGCACTTGTTTTATTTTTCTCCCCCTGCTGTCTCTTTCTCCCCTCTTGCTTCTCTCTCTGTCCACATGATTGATAACAAAATGATAAGCTCTTTAGAAAAAGAAAATATGACTTATAGAGTGCGGTGCATAATTTATAATTCAGTTTGAGAGCGGCAGAAGGCACCTTAGAAACATTGTGCTGACAGCTACTAACTTATAGGATTTATTGTCCCTTTGTTAGAAACATACCATCAAGTCACATGGTCCACCGTGTTACATGTAGTTTCCATTGTGTATTAAAGATGGGCACAAACATGTTAAATCCCAATTCAGAAGTTAAGAGAATTATTAAAGTGCAGTAATTGCTGTATAGTGCAAGCGTTTTTAAAGGTACGATCCTCAAAATTTCGCCATCTGGAATTGCCCTTGTGGTTAAAACCGGTGTTGCACATTTTTGTCTTAGTCTAAATCTCGCAAATCGCATGCCCCTCCCACACGAGTTGCTGGGACAGCAATTTTGGGTTCTCCGCGCCCTAGAACAGAACAGGAGTGTACATTTTAAAGCAAAATCCCAGGAAATAAAAGACCTGTTTCCACTTATGCAAGCTTTATTTTGCATAGTAAGCAGTACTAATAAGATTGAGACAAAGTGTTCTCTAATAGTTGTTAGTTCTTTTAAAAAGTCAGGATTGTGTGTTGTCTCTGGCAAACCCCATAGTTGCTCTCAGTACAGTGGAGCTGTTGTGCGCGTAGCTGGTGGCCCATACTGAGCTGGCTGACTGGTTAGCAGCAGGGGCTACAGAACTCTGTAATGCAGGGTGAATCTGGGCCAGTTTCAGTTCAATCCACTCAAGATGCAAATTTAAACTCATAATTCATTTACTGGAACAGAGCACAACGCTGTCTCAATAATGTCTTTATGAATTTAAATACACGATACTTGTATTTAAACATCTTTATGATGGGGAGAATACTTTGTCTGTCTACATTTGCCTATAGTATTGACTGTAGATAAATAAGGATGTGTGTGTGTATGGGCTTGTTACAGGCACCTGGTTAGTATTAGAGACAAATTTTCTGTTAACCCCCTCTTATCATTGGTTGGAACATACCCTTCTTTATCTATTGGATTTCCTCCTAGCCTGTAAACAGTGAAAATCTTAATTCACACAACTTTTACCTCTGAGTTTATTTGGCTGATTTATTTGGTCGGTTAGTTGAAGTTCTAAAGCAGAAACTGCATATACTAAAAGAGAGTGAACAAGCAGTGTGTGCACCCACCCACACCTGACTAAGGCTAATCAGCCACCTTAACTCAAATCACCTGAGTGGACATGGACTTCAACAAGTCATTTAGACAGGACAGGAAGAAAGTGGACCCCTCATCGGTAGCACTTCCGGGTCACTGTGGAAAAAGGTCTATTGGAGCAATCATTTTCAATGTTCACACACATCACAGAAGTGAAATTAGCTAAACCATAAAGTCCTGAAGAAAATATTTATTGACTTTGTATTTCTACAGATGTTTGCACTGTTTTAGCAGCCAAGCACCTGGTGGTCTGAAGACGTTTTGCATCTTAAGTACTTACATGCTTCATGACTGTGACTTCCCAACCAAATACTAAATCTGCCTATCTATAATCTCTCTGACCCCAGAAAGGTTGTAGAAAAAAAAATAAAAAGGTAATCGTTCTTATTATGAGAAATATTGTCCTCAAAACTAACCCTCAATCTGCCATACTTTTTCTCTCTCTCTCACTCTTCCTGTGTGTTGAGTAAAAAAACAGAAATGCAATATAAGAAAACGCCTGACAAATCACATCCTTGTCAAAAGTCCCTTTGTCCCAAACGCACCGCACTTCCTGTGAAACGTACAATCACATCCCAATTGTGCAGTATCTGGCGTTGCCTTTCTGTCTGTCTCCCCCCGAATGTCTCTGGTGTTGAAAAATCATAAAAGAAATGCAAGAATTTCTTGTCAACCCGGATGACAAGATGATATGACAGGAAAGCAAAGGAAATAGGTGGAAAAGACGCATGGCCTCTCTCTTTCACACATGTATAGGTACAGTACATACACCAACACAAGGGTTATAAAAACACATGTACAAAGTGCTATATGCTCAAGACAAAGAAATTGAAAGAAAGGCGCATCACCTTCTTTCAACCTTTTATCTTCTCTCTCTCTCTCTCTCTCTCTCTCTCTCTCTCTCTCTCTCTCAAGAAGCAGGAATAGGGAGCAGCCAGAAGTTGACGTGACATTTCTTGCATTATTTCTGACTCTAATTTAAGATGCTGAAGTTATTCCAACAGTTTTTACTGAAGCTGAGCGGTGTGATTTTGAAATTCACACAATGAATTAGTGTAAGCTAACATTTTTTAGACAGCATAGGTAATGCTAATATGTCACGTATACCATCTATGGGGATCTGCACTAATATGGCTAATGCTAATATAACAAGTGTAATGTCTGTGGGGATTAGCACTAAATTGGCTGATACTAATGTAGCAGATGTGGCAAGCCAGCATTGTAGGCTATGCTACTTTAATACCTCCTAGCTTCATTTGCTTTATCTTGAGCTCTTTCTACATAAGCCGAGTTTCCATTGCAGTTTTGCGCAAAAATAGAAGCAGTATTTTTTAAAAGTTGACAAAACATAATTGCGAATGATCGGTATTTCCATTGAGTGATGTTATGTGATTAAAGTGTTTCCTCTTCTCGCGATAGTCATTCCAATTAAACATGCTGACGAACTTCCAAGATATAATACCTGTAAGTGTTGGCACAGTGATTTCAATCGCATCCACCGCAATCGCTGTGGTAGTATTTAATAGAAGGCAACGAGAGCAAATAATGCATGTAGTTACAGAAAGGCAAGGCCACGTATCCCGGATTTTTTTGAAATATCATGTGACTCTTTATTTACTCTTACTTCTGGGCTAGCCTTGTTCTACTCAAATTCATGTAAACCTCTATTCATAGTTTAGGGTATGTGGGTATCCACTTTTTTTGTCAATAAAATTGGAACACCTTTTGTGCTCTAAAGCCCATTCATGTTCATTTGAACAAAGGTAGGCCTACATCTGCAATTACGTCATTTAGCAGACACTTATCCAAAGCGACTTACAATTACATGGAGCAGGTAGGGGTTAGGCATTTTGCTCAAGGTTACAATCAGGTAGGGTGAATATGGGGCTCGAACCCACAGCCGTCCAGCTGGGAGTCCAACACCTATACCACTAAACTATCCTGCCCACGATTCGTTTCCAGCATTCAACAACTATGCTTCTTGAGTTATTGCAGTGCACTCAATATCATAGTATTGGGTTAGTGTCTGAAATCTGAAAATCCTTTGTTTCACTTTTTTGCGTTTGTCATCACATCCAGTTACAACACTGGATTAAACTGATAGGGTATAAATTAATTGCTTAGTAAAACAACTATACCTGAGAAAAATGATCATTAATTAAAGATGTGTGTATGTGTCATATAGGGAGCCATCACAGCAGCGACTTACTATTCTGCAAGTATATTTTATAAATGTAATACTCAACTCCTGCAAGCCCACATTAATTGTGCTGATGATAATTTCTTAATTATCATGTTTATAAAATGTGGATAATTAAAATGGAATGGCTCCAATTAATCTGGACCATGATACAATCTTATACATTTGTGGAAAAAAGCTCATTACTATCTACTAGAGGAATGTATGTGTGTGTGTGTGTGTGTGTGTGTGTATTCTTGAGCATGGAAATAATTAGTTGGTAGTGGCTATAAAGTGCAAAGTGGTAGAAATTTTGCAGACAGTTCAGTGTGTGTGTACGCTATGCAAACCACTGTCCACTCCTATGTCTGGATTTTAGTACATTTAGCTGTGTTTGTGTGTCTGTGTGCGTGCGCGTATGCCCAGACAGTATTTTAACACGGCTAGCTGATTTCTAGCAGCCCACAGTTAAACAGTGACTCACAGATTCCTCTCTCTCTCTCTCTCTCTCTCTCTCTCATACCTCTACCTTCCCCTCGTTTATCATGACCCACCCCCCTCTACAGGCTGGGTTCTGACTGTAGAAGACGTGCCTTCCTCTCTGCTCCACTTCACCGTGCCTCAGACCACAGCAGCCCTAAACCCAGTAAGTTACAGTGAAACAGAACCGCCTCATACCTGCTGCTGTTACCAAAGTCCTGTGACTCTGATTTGAATCACTTTTTGTCGTTTGTTACCACCCCCACTTTATTAACAGGGCATCCAAAGGTTTAGAGTCACTAGCATTCTAATGCCTTCCAGCCCCCAAAGAAAAGGAAACGTGGGATGAATAACACTCTGTACAGTTGGTAGTTAGCTAGTCTTGCGGGGCCAAACTTATTATCGTATAAAACGTCTGGGGATATCTAGATAATTTGGCTTAAAAGTGGGTGAAGCGGTAAGCAAAGTTTGAAACGTCTAAACCAATCCAATACCTTGTGAAGGTGGAGTTAAAAATAGTGGGGAGGATTCAAACAGGAAGACGCAGAGGTGCTTATCTCAACACAGTCCCCTCGGCAACTACGACAAAAGCTAGCTTTGTAGCAGAGACATGGCCGATGGTTTAATTTAATCCATTTTGGATAACAAACACAATTCAAATAGAACATAATTAAACAATAATTAAACAATGTAGAATGAATTTACCTCAGAAATCTATAGTGTTTACTCGCATGTGGGTGTTTGTGGTTTTGTGTTCCACTTCGGACGTTACAAGTGTGGACTGGAGGAAGTTGACAGCGGAGATGAGCCCTGCTAGGGCGGGTTCTGGCGGGAAAGACAGTGAAACCAACCAATCAACAAGTCGGCCCCCCGATTTCGCCGCTTCATTTAAGCCACATTTTAAACAGAATGTCCCCAGGCGTGTATACTCTCGTCACGTAGTGCCGTTAATGTAGTGACGCTACGTTAAAACTGGGTGATTGGTTTTTTATTGTCTCACAGCAAACAAATAATTCAAAATTGTAGAATATGTAAGTATATAAAATAATTGACTTCTTTTAGCAATAAATGCTACCCACTTTAACTATCCTTTTAAATTACTCACTACCACATTTGAATGTTCTCTGTAGGGTTTTTTACCGGATTCTCATCTGTCATCAGTGTCACTTTAAAAAGAGTGCTAGAATGCTTTAGTTAGTGTAAAGTCCCAAATCTGCTACTTTTGGATACAGCAAGCGTTGTCTGTGAGGTGTGGGGATTTACGTTCTGGAGAAAAGATGTTCATTGACCAACACTGTAAAATAGTTTCTTCTCACATGCTGATTATATTGTATTATTTTTAATAATACATAACAATAATATATATATATACAGTTTATATCCTAGGCCAGAAGTCTTTACAAATATGTACAAATGCATTACTGTGTTTAGAAAATAAGGTGGATACATGCACCCACTCAAAACAGGGCGGGACATTATGTAATCAGAAAAGAAATCTAAAACGACGACAAATGTTCTTGACTGGGCTGCTAAAAAGTTTTCCTGACACACACACACACACAAACACACACACACACACACACACACGCACACACTGAGGGCCCCTGGGACTTCAAAGATATGTCTACTGTACCCTGGCAACACCTCAACACCAGGTGCCACGGAGCGCGAGTGTGTGTGTGTGTGTCCATATGTTGTCTTGAGAGAGGGGGCAGAGGAGTAGGTTTGTGAAAAAAAAACATGCATATGGAC